>JAUMHP010000065.1:5398998-5412190 GCA_032361065.1 Enteromius trimaculatus
GTTGCGGTACCACTTAAACTGAATTAAATGAAGATTAAAATGTTTTTAAAAATCAATGTATCTGGATAGGACAATTTTCATTAATAGAAATAAAAGTTTATTATTACAGTATAGGAATTTTGGTGGGAAAAATTGGCCATTTATATGGATACACCTTAATAAATCTTTTTTTTCCCCTTTAAACAAATATAACTTTCTTTTTTCTTTTTATTCATTTATTTTAATATGGGGTGAAATATGACCTTCACAATATCCAATGACATCATAATCTTTTACAAAATCTTTCCTTCATTATGTCACTGACTGTGCGTTAAATGTCAGCCATTCACACAGTTCAATAGTCGTCACATCAAAAGGCTCTTTACTAACCTATTGTGACTCGCTGGGTTTACATGTGAACACTTCTGCTGGCATGATGAATACTATATAGGTCAAATTCATAGTCATAATAGAGAACATCTACAAAGTTTTTGATTTTAGAGATTTGGTAAGACAGAGAAATGTCAGAGAAAGACAAACAGCTATGAGGCAATGCATGTGTTAAATAAGGATAGGAGAGGCACAGCAAAATAAATTCAGTCTTTTGTGAGAGAAGCCTGAAGCATTCTGGATTTTTGCAAAAAGTGGCTGAGAACAAAATGCTGCTGTGTTTCAAAGACCCTTTGATAATCTCTCAAACTGCAAGTCATGCTTTTTTGAAGAGAATCCTAAAATAAACTTGAGAGATAATATCTTTTAACAGCTTGTAATAATAATACAATTGGGGGGAAAAATTATATTTGAGACATAACATAAGTGTTCAAAAGAATTTAGTTTTTATGTCATTTATTTTAAGTTTCCCTTTAAACAAAGGCATGGTTTTAAACAGGTAAAATATTTATAACAAATATTTAAAACAATAATAAGATATATATATAAATATATATATATACATTGATTTTATTTCCTACATAATAATAATAATAATAACACAACAAAAAATGTAATTAAATATAAAAATTATGTTAAATAAATAATAAATCATAAAATTAATTAAATTTAAAAAAAATTGTGCTCTAGTTAGACATAATTTAAAAGTGTAATATGTTTATAACAGATGCTATATTAATAAAATTCATATTTAAAAAAAAAAAACTTAAAAAACCCAACACTTACAATAGCTAACAACACCCAGCATAACAAGCTTATATTATTATTTATTTGAATCTATCAAAATTATTCAAATAATAATATTATTACTACTGTTACTATTATTATTATTATCATTTGTATTTGCATTTTTATGTCAAATATCTTTTTGAATTATTATTAAAATAAAATACTAAAAATAATAATTCAAGTTCTTCAAAAGTGTTAAGTTTAGGGTTAAAAATTTCAATACTACCACAGTTGTGTAAAAAGTAGCACAAACAGATTATGTTTAGTCTGACTATTTAGCTAAATTACACCTAATAGATGACTCACAATTATCTGTTTTTGTGAGCAGAGAAACAAAATGTGCCACAAAGTGTACAGACAAAAACTAATCCATAGAGCAGATAGCAGTTCAGATCAAAACTCCTTTCTTGCTAGATTGTAAAGAACAGGTTCCACCTGAATATACTCATGTGACCTGAGCACAGGTGTGCAGGGCGGAGCAGGAAGTTCACCACCTACCTGTCCCGGAGTAATCTGCCTCCTGCTTGATTGTGATTGGGGTTTTACACGAAGAAGAGCCATTACTGTTTTCCCAACTCGAAGGCACAGGGCACGGTCGTGCTCCCTGCAGTTAACACACACGCATTATTACACATTAAACATTACAGCATTTCTGACAGCTACAAAATATACACAAGAGTAAAAGTCCATACCTTTATCTTTTCTTCTTTTTCAAGTCCTCTCTTTTTTCCTTTGAGAAACGCAAACACACAAATCTAGATCAGTGCATGCAAATAAATAACCTTTTAGAAAGTATTAAACCAGCAGATGTCACGAAACCTATATCAAGAGGATTTCTAGGTTCTATTTGACCCCAAAATCAGGCAGGACATTTTATCTTAGAATAAAGAATTTTATTAGGGCCAATTGTCATCATTATCATAATCATATTATCATTATTAAGATATTAGAATATTACAAATTACATATATATATATATATATATACTATTTATATATAACACTAGCAATACATAATTGTATAATGTAATGTGAACATTTTATTGATCATGAATGATTATGAAATAATTTATTATTATTAATTGAAAATTAATTGTTTTATAAGGACATACACACACTAGATTACAAATTGTCAAATAGACGTTATCTTTTTTTAACAAACTGCATATTTAAATTCTAAACGAATACAGTCTCACCAGTCTGTGTGAATAAATGCACTTAATTAAAAATAATGAATTAAGAAAATCTTAATTTTTTTACTCATTTCATTCAGTTATTCATGCAGGAATATTTCTTATTTCTTTATAACATTTTGAGAAAATATGTTTGCCATATTTCACCTGTCAGCTTCTGTGAGACTGACCCAAAAACATAACAGGCAGACTAAGTGGGATCATACCATTCTTAGGTGTGATTACACAAACACGACAGAAATGTCTTTAACTGCACAGCATTAGGAATGAAGTGAAGCAGTTGGTGTCAGTAATGAAGTAAGAGTGACCTACCCCTCTTTGAATGCCTTTCAGACGCTGACAGCATCTTGTACACCCTGAAGGCATTTGTTCCCTTTTTGATGCTTTTGTCTTTCACCTCCTCTATGTCAGGCAGGGAGTTCATCGCACAGCGGAAGTTTGCCTTCCATGTTTTGGGGTCCGGTTTGTCCCCTGGTTGATATTTCCCTAAAACGAACAGCGGTTGAAAACCAGATGCATTTAAAAAAGCAGAATGGCAGTTGACTCGCACTTCAGCTCTTTATAATTGTATTGAAATTATTAGTTGAAACTCTTGATGGAACTATAAAAACCATAGGAATAGCATGGACACACTGCGCTGGACTCTTTTGATGCATAACAGAAACAACCCCTCAAAACACCCTAGCAACCAACTGTCAAAATCCTAGCAACCGCCTGAAACGCAACAGCACCCAAACACCATCAAGACCCTAGGAACCAACCGGCAAAGCCATAAGAAACACACAGGACACCAAACCAAACAACATGTAACAGCCAACCACTCAACCCAGAATACCCAAGATCCAACAAGCAAAACCCTAGTGACCACCCAGGACACCCTAGCAACCAACAAGTAGCCAAGTAGCCCAACTAGAATACTGAAGCAACCAACAAGCAAAACCCTAGCAACTACACACGACAAAAATTAACCACCATAGCAACCATCAAACCAAGAGTACTCTAGAAACCAACGAGCAAACCATAGCGACCACCCAGGAGACCCTAGCATCCAAGAAGTAACTACCTTAGCAACCACCCAACCCAGAGTACTCTATAAACCAACAAGTAAAACCCTAGCAACAACACAGGACACCCTAGCATCCAAGAAGTAACCACCCTAGCAACCACCCAACCCAGAATACCCAAGCAGCCAATGAGCAAAACCCTAGTGACCACCCAGGACACCTTAGCAACCAACA
The DNA here is from genome assembly GCA_032361065.1 of Enteromius trimaculatus. Taxonomy (NCBI): domain Eukaryota; kingdom Metazoa; phylum Chordata; class Actinopteri; order Cypriniformes; family Cyprinidae; genus Enteromius; species Enteromius trimaculatus. Next base: position 5,402,587 of record JAUMHP010000065.1, read on the forward strand.
TGTAACCACTCTAGCAACCACCCAACAAGCAAAAACCTTGAGACCACCCAGGAGACCCTAGTAACCAAAAAATAACCACCCTAGCAACCACCCAACCCAGAGTGCTCTAGAAACCAACAAGCAAAAACCTAGTAACATCCCAGAACACCCTAGCAACCAACAAGTAGCCAAATAGCCCAACTAGAATACTGAAGCAACCAAGAAGCAAAACCCTAGCAACTACACACAACAAAAATTAACCACCATAGCAACCATCAAACCAAGAGTACTCTAGAAACCAACGAGCAAACCATAGCGACCACCCAGGAGACCCTAGCATCCAAGAAGTAACTACCTTAGCAACCACCCAACCCAGAGTACTCTATAAACCAACAAGTAAAACCCTAGCAACAACACAGGACACCCTAGCATCCAAGAAGTAACCACCCTAGCAACCACCCAACCCAGAATACCCAAGCAGCCAATGAGCAAAACCCTAGTGACCACCCAGGACACCTTAGCAACCAACATGTAACCACTCTAGCAACCACCCAACAAGCAAAAACCTTGAGACCACCCAGGAGACCCTAGTAACCAAAAAATAACCACCCTAGCAACCACCCAACCCAGAGTGCTCTAGAAACCAACAAGCAAAAACCTAGTAACATCCCAGAACACCCTAGCAACAACATGTAACACACCCTAGCAACTACCCAACAAGCAAATCCCTAGCAAGTTCCCGGGACACCCTAGAAAACCGACCCAGAACGCCCAAGTAACCCCTAGCGACTACCAAGAACACACCAAAATCCAACTAGAAAGCTTAGCAACCACAATGCCGCATTTCAGAGCATCCTTACATTGCAGCAGCGGATCCTGCACGTCACACTGTGTTCTAAAAATAAGACCTAGTTTGGATCTAGTCTGATCTCGATCTAACTGGAATATTCACTGGCATCCCAACATTTCCAAAACGTTCTGTTTGTACAGCATTTAATGAAGTTTGACGGCTTGCATGCTGACTGCACCTGTATGAATAGCCCAGTTTCGGAAGAGCGGAGCATCTTTCTCCACGTCCCAGCCGTGTCGCGCAGCATGCATCCATGGAATCTGGAATATTCTCTTCTCCTGCAGGCAAAGAACATGCAAAACTTGTCACAGGCCAAAACACACCTATAATGCACTGCGTTTGTGCACGCAGTCACATTTAAATGGCAAAATACTTCACAAACAATAGCATCTTGCTGACGGCGAGTGAAATGCTGCAAACAGACAAGTTTAAACAGTCACAGTACCTTGTTGACCCATTTGAGCCCCGGTATTTTACAAGAGTTTATCTGCTCTTCCAACCATGGTCTCATACGCATTCTCTCCACCGGCATGCTGGCCTAGAGAAAGAGAGAGAGAGATCTGGAATGTGTCAAATTTTGACAGTGACTTTTCCTCCTTCAACAGGTTGTAAATTCCTCTATGACTCTCCAGGAAGCACGATGACAAACGTTAACCTTATTTCTAAAAGCAAACCTCAAGCACCGACCATCTGAATCACGATTTACTGAAAGTTGCTGCAAACAAAATGATTGTGAGATATGATTTGTATTTGGGCTTTCATGAAAGCAAGAGTCAGGACCATGAGTCAGGATGTGAATGACAACACAAATAGAGGATGTTGGGAGTGTTTGTGCGCGCGCGTGTGTCTGTGTGTGTGTGTGAGAAAGAGAGAGGGAGAGTTTATCTAAGAAAGAGTGCATGTGGTCAGACCTGTAATATCAATCATGCAAGACGACAGTCATAAGGAGATGTTTCTTAATCCATTTTCATTTCACAAAGCTCAAATCACAAGTTACCGATTAACCAATTCAAGCTCGTAAAAAGGTTTATAGTTAATCACAATGAAAACTCACACTTTAAAACCATTCGTTTGTCGCTCAGACCTTTGAGCTTTTATGGAAATGAGAGCGAACAAAGGCAATCAAAACACAGAGCAACAACATACAAGCAGGACACTGCATACTACATTCTAGCACAATTATGACCCCAAAAAAGTTACCATATGAAATACAGGCATAAAACCACACAAAACCATAACCCAATATGTAGGAATGCATGATGCATTGGTTTCGTATAGCTGATGTTAGCGTGTTTTAATTACACTCACATATATATATATATATATATATATATAAGATATTATTAAATATTATTTAAGTATGGAAATTTGTTTGTTATCATCTTGTGCCAGTATAAACAAATAGCATTAGATTATAGCAAAGAATCAGCACTGTTTCTTGAGGACATTTCTCATCTAAACTATTTAAACCAACTATTTAACTTTCTCAATTCCTCTCTAAGTTAATATGTCATATACTGTACATTATAACACTTTAAAGTCTAAATGTAATCAAACATCATGATTTGAATTTGACAAATAATACTACTAATACTAATAAATAACAAAAATTTAGTTGTTGGTGCGTTTTATAAGCATAAGCATAATGGATTCAGACACTGGTGCACTAGTTTATGACAGACACTTTCCATTACAGTAACACCCAACACATGTCCATGTAAGTCAATAATAGCAATAATAACGTCCAGACGTCTGTGCAAGCGTCTCAATAACATAATTTGATATTAAAAACACGTTATTCATTAGTTCTACACCGTACTTACGGTGGAGTTACATTGCGGTGTCCCAATCATTCTTACAGCACACTGGATCAGTTGACTTAAACCTCCCCAAATAAGTATGATAGTGTTGTCAAGTCAACTCAAAAGTGAAAATAAACATTCCTGGATTCCAATTGGATCCAAACACCCCATGACTTTCGATTTAACACTCACCCCAGCAACTCTACGTGGCCTACAGCATAAACATCCACTTAAATGCATATGAGCCCCATAAATACATGCGGAAATGCAATTTATTACCTGCGACGCGTGGAAAACACTCCAGGAATATGAGCAACGAGTGTGTAAAGGGTCTTGATAATTTGTAGTTCTCGATAACAAAACGAAAAGTCAAATGGGTTTGATTTCGCTCTTCAGATCGAAAGCAAAACAAGTGAAGGAAACAAGCGCTTGGGTGGAAATCCCCAGTGTGCGCGTGTGTGAGTGTGCGTTGTGCGCTAACTTCGTGTTTACAAATCCTACTACGGCCAGGAATTGGCTCATTAATATTAACGACGCGCAGAGACGTTCGCGAGCTGATTGGCTGGCAGCTTCGTAGGTGGGCGTGTGCGTGTGTTAGTACAAGTAGAAGGCACGCCGCTTGGCTAATGAATATTAATCACGCAGCGAGACGCTCGCGCACTGATTGGCTGACAAGCAAGAAAAATGAGTGGCTGTCAACGAATTTTATTTTTCAGTAGTGTTAAATATTCGTTTTCTTTTACAAATGACAGTTTAATACAGATCATTTTGCGTTATATAACACACATCGTTATATAACACATATCGCTCTTGAATGAGTACAATTCAATGCTGATATTTTATGGTATGTTATAATTAATTTGAATTAACATCACTTCTGACTTATTTTTTATTCTTCATTCTCTCAGCATTATGGACATAGTTTATTTCGCAGCACTACATGTAAAGCAATAAAAAACCTTGAAATCCACATTTACAGAACGCTTCAGAGACTTTAACCCTAGTACGTCTCTGAAGCTACTAAATATGCATTAGCTAAACCCTTGCCATAGTAGTTTCTTGCGCTGGTTTGCTCATTGGCTGCAGGCTGAAATGCGAAAGTCGATTTCATTTTCACTTCCTCGTTGTTTCGTTATTGCTTCTTAAAGGCGAAGCGGGCAGAAAAGAAACTTAAGCTGCAACATGCAAATATGGTCTCGCGCTTTACTGCTGATTGTGTGTGATTGGAAAGGGCTTCGTTTCTGAAACTTAATTACTATATCACATATATTTATATGCAGATGTTGGCTATTGCTGTATGCATCTGCCCTGAAATTGCATTCATATTTTGTATGTTTTTATGAAGTTGCACTATTGATGTTGAACACAAGAGTTTTGTCTATGGCTGCAGCTGGAATGACATTTCCAGATAGATGTTGAGCTGTAGAGATGAGAGAGGCTCTGCAAGTTGTTAAAAGCATTATAGCTGTGCAATCCTATCCTCAGTGTCTTTTCACACACACACAGAGAGAGAGAGAGAGAGAGAGAGAGAGAGTCTCATATCTTATCTTTACTGCCAAGCCCTGCAACTCCAAGCGTATGATGCAACACACCGTCTCTAAACAACACAAACACCTTTTCAATAATACATTGGACTCAGATATTCTTTTCTAGATGACTATAATTGCAAAAATAACCCTAAAGCAGTTTTCTTTTTCTTAAATCATCCATGTTTCCCCCCATGTATAGGGGAAATTAAACAAACACGAAAAGGAAACAGCTTGACGGATGGTTGAGAAACAAGACTGAAACAGAAATAAGGTAAAGTTTCAGGGAGTTGTTCTGCTTTCTGTCGCATTTCTCAGGAACACACCTTGTTTTTCAGCACTTGGCTGGGACCTAAGAATAGGGCGCCTCCTAGTGGTTAATACTGGTGTGATCTCGTAATTCAAAGTCTCTCAAACAGGGCTATTATTGTCAACTAAAAATAAAAGTTAATTCGTTAGAGTAAATAATTAAACTTTAACTGAAATAACATATAGTATAATAAATATATATATATATATATATTTCAAATTATTTAAACAATGTAATAAAATGAATACATCTAAAATGAAATAAGGAATAATTAAAACTACATAGACATATTAAAAAAGAAAAAAGCACAACTAAATTACTCATTTAAAATATTAATAAAAATAGTAATAGTATCTTAAAGTAACTCTTTGAGATTATAGACAGTAGTCTAAAATGCCTTTGTTTTAAATGTTTTTAAATAATTCCTGTAATAGTCATTTATTGCTTCACTTCTCTTAAATAAATCAAATCAATATTTAGTGTGACTAACCTAATGCTGATTTGTTGAGAAACATGGCTTATTATTATCAATATAAATACTTTCATTGCTTAATAAATTTTCTTCATAAATATTATAAATGTCTTTACTGTCACATTTGATCACTTTAATACAATGTCTAAATAAGATGATTTCTTAAAAAAATAAATTTGCTCAACATGCAACACGAAGTACACGAAGCACACAAACTTAATAGCAAATAAAATGTTTATTTATCATAATACAAATTGTGCTAGTGTTTATGTTCAGAACTTCCTCTCATTAGACAATCTTTAATGCAATGCTGGTGATAAACCTCCACACTCACTGATGTATTCACGTGTACAAGATAAAGCAAGCAAGGCACAAATCATTAGACCCTACATGTGCATAGAAAATCATAAAAGAGTGGTCTGTGTCAAATCCAGCACTGTAACATTTCACACACCAGGAAAAAGATACAGATACTCATCATCAAGTAATATTATATTAAAAATCTAGTGTTTCCCTTATAATTGCCTTTATATCCCCTCCTGCTTTGGCTGCAGGCTACAGTGCTTAGTTTAAACGGCTACATAATAATGATTAAAATCATGATTTAAAAGTGCTGTTTTCCCACGGCAGCATAATCAGTAAAAAGCACATTAATTATTTATTTGGGGAAAAAAAGATCTTTGGTCAGCATGGACACAATACACGGGATCTGTTTCATGCCATTAAACCCTGGAAGATTGGAGGAAGATTCAAAATCCAGCGCCACCTTGTGGTTGACACGCGTCATGATCTGCATGATCTCCAGCTTCTTGCCGTATTTTGCCAGCATCTCACACAGCGAGGAGATGAACCAGGAACCAACAGCCATGTTCCTCCAGGCGTAATAACCTGAAAACAGACAGAAAAGAAGGAAGTTAGGGCACTTATATCTGCACTCTTTCTTAAATGGTTCTCAGGACAATTTTGTAGCACAGAACATTTGTTACCTGGTGCAGTAGAGTAGACATACAAAAAATCTGCCTCAACAGGAATCCTTTGTGTTCCCTCTTCCTCTACACTGTCGGTCTCAACACCAGAATCCAGATTTGAGCCTCGGCAAGCCTGGAGATACACAGGACACACACACTCAAGCCTCAGGTTTAAGGCCTGTTCCCACCGAGCACGATAACTATAAAAACAGTGATATTTGCGTCCACACCAGCGAACGATATGTCTGTTTATTCTAACCTCAAGCGCGTCTGCTGCTTTATATTCTCAAGCATATGATATGGGTGCCATCAGAATAAGGGTTCAAAAATCAATATATAAGTCCATATTCCATAACATAATAAAAGTCTATGGTTAATGTCTTGTGGATTATGCTAATGGTTTTTTTAGCTTTCTGGACCCTCATTCTGACGGCACCCATTCACTGCAGAGCATCCATTGATGAGCAACTGATATAGTGCTACATTTCTGCAAATCTGGTCATGAAGAAACAAACTCATATTGCATGATGCAGCATATTTAGATATTTGGTTCAACCTTTCTTTAATATTTTTTATATCTTTTAATAAATAAGAAATTATCACTTTACATTATTTAAAAACAAAAAAGAATAAAGGTCAAGTAAAATATAAAATTAAAATAAAACATTTATTTTATTATATTAAACCTCATTTTTTATTAATTTGACTTGAAGTGTTAAATTAACTAATTAACACTAATACGTGAAATATAAATACTGAAAATATATATAAATATATATTATACATAGGCATATATAAAATAAGAACATTAATAATAATAACAGAAGCACACAACAAAAGTACTAAAACTTTAATATTGACACAAAAAACAGAAAGTACATAATAAAGATCATAATATTAAAAGACTAACTATAAAGGTATATCAATACTACTGAAATAATGGCATTTGAAATTTTTTTTTACTCTTCTATATTATCAATCAGCTCACCTGAATGAAGAAAAGCTTGGGTTTCCCCACCAGTGTTTTGCAGCGGTCTCCTCTGAAGAAAGCAAACAGTTCCTTCAGTTCAATAGAGCCATCTGTGCCGTATATCATTCCATCCTCTCCGTGACTCAGCAGCACACACGCAAACATGGCTGATTTACTGTGATCTTCCTTAGACACTGAGGATGGAAACATTTTCAGTGTATGACTGATCCATTCAGTTATTATAACCCATCACTATTCAGACTCACTCAGCGCCTTGAAAAAAATACCTGCATGTAACACACTTCTCATCCGTGAGACGGTCTGATCAGTGCTAACTTTAATTTTGAAGCCCAGCTTCGTGAAGGTCTCAATCACATTCTTTGCATCCTCGTCTGTCCCATTACGAACTCCCATTCCTGTTAAAGAAAAAAAAAAGGATCAAACAATATCGAGGATCAATATAAGAGAACTTTACTACTAACTAATTGAACTCATCAGTGTTAGTCCCAGATCTAACCTGTTCTTTTGTCAAAATTTTTGTTGTTGATGATGACACATTGTCCCATGTTGGAGTAGTTCATGTTGTATTGAAAAACATCCGAATTTGGTTTGGCATCCACATGAACGACTCCGGGATCCGTGGAATCCGAACCCCTGTGCAAACAAAGAGACTTTCATGATGCAAACATAATTAAATTGGATGGTTTGGGATGCTTGTTGCTTGTAATAAAAAGTTTTCATTTCAAGCACACATACTCTTTGGCGGTCACTTGTCTGGCATCCACAGAGTCCGACATAATCACTAAAGGGAAACATGAGAAACAGATAAATAATAAATCAAGCTTCACATTTACAGCAATTTTGATGTTACAGACTGTGTCAGATCAACACATTCTCTAGCAATTCCAAGTAATATAACATGGTGAATTTATCATTTCTTTTTCTTAGAATATGGTAAAAAATGGTTTTTTTTGTCCCGTTTCCAACCAAAATATCTAGACTTGACTAGAAAATCTTTCTTGATTTAAAAATTGTTACACAAACAAGAAAAAACATCTAGGCTAGAAAACAATATGCTATATATTTTTTTGCAGTAATAATTAATTGTTTGTTCACTCACACACCCACACACTGATATTAATACAACCAATTATACTTGCACAAGATGACTGTATTCTTGCTGGGAAAACAATATTGTTTTCAAGTACACTTCCCCTAAAAGTTGCCCTGTAAAACAACAGCTGTGACAAGATCATACAAAGCCCCAAAAGATAACTTGCTCCTCCTTAGTCTTTAAGTTTATCATCCAAAATGATGACAAATATCAGGATTGACAAAGATCTAGCTGTTTGATATCTGAAGGATGGGCCTATCACATGTGTCAATTGCTTGAAGAAGTAGTTCAGGTCTAGCTAAGCTTGCTGGGACAAGCCCATGACAGCACATTATGAAAGAAGACTTGTCATGAAGAGTTTTGGTAAATTCCTATTGTGAATTTTAGTCTTAGACTACAGCAACCTAAATCAGACAAAACTTGTTTGCCTTACTAAGTTACTTCCCAGAAATTTCCAAAACACACAGACTATATTGATTTTCTTTTGTGGCATTTAGGCTACAGTCACATCTGATAAACACTCAATCAACTTCAAAGCTGCATAATTAGTTTGTTTAATGCACATTTCTTTCTGACACTAAATACTAATTAATTTGATGCACTTAAGGTGATCGGAAATGTAAATTAAGTGAATAACTTACAGTAGCGTTATCAGGTGTTTTCCTTCTGGAAGAGAAATGATACACAAGTAGCTGGTTTAAGCTCTTTAATCACTCGTAGTACAAACCCAAAGACAGATTTTTCCAAAGACAGTTTCTCTTTAGCAAGGAGGGTGGCGGAGTTACGATATTTAACTTACCAAGACCAATTTGCTATTTTAAATATTAATGAAGTAATGTTTTTATGTCCTTCCAATAGCGAAAGAATACTCATAAATATTAATTGAGCATACGTTACGTTTTTACATCCTTCTCTCCTAGTCACGAATACTTATGAATATTAAAAAAACTAAACATGAACAGTTCCGCGAGACTGTGGCTCCACCTACGTAACGTAAAAAGGTTTTGAGCATGCGCAGTAAACACATCAGTGACGCATCAGCGGTAGTAATGGTGATCGTATATATATTCTATGATTTTATAAGTAAATACAATTATTTAACAACTTGCTAACAGTGTATGGAGTTTATACCTCTAATATAAAAAGTGCATTAGAAAAGTCATCACAAAAGTCATTATTAATACTAAAAATACCGCGCATAAGGAACATTCATCAGTTCAACAACTGATGAATGTTGTTGCTGTTGTTATAATAGCCTTGGAATGCTTGTCTTATTTTAATCATTAATTTCTCGTTTGTTTTTAATCTTTGTTCAACTCAAAATCACAATGCAATGCTCAAATGATGCCTGGCAGTCTGCACATAAAATAATGCATTTTATTTTGTAATGCATCATTTTGCTAAAGAACTTCAAAATCAAGCCAAGCATTAATAGAAACCCAGTGTAATTGGCAGTGATGGGCAGTAGCTTCGCTACAAGTAGTGACGCTACTAGCTTAACTACATTTCTCAGTAGCGTGTTGGTAGCGTCGCTAGTTTCACAATCAAATAGCTTTTCAGTAGCGAAGCTATTTTATTGATCAAGTAGCGCGGTAGCGTCCACACAAGCTAAC
>JAUMHP010000065.1:5426886-5441198 GCA_032361065.1 Enteromius trimaculatus
CCCCCCCCCCCCTAAACTTTATAGTGTGGAATTAATTTATACTCAAGTAGAAATTAGATATTACAGTTAATTAAAAATATATATAAAATAGAAATTAAGAAAAGTATTTCCCTTTTCACTCATTCATTTAAACAGAATAAAATATAATTAATAAATCCCCCCCCCCCCTACAATCGTTGATGGAAGATTCCTTTCCTGTTTTGTGGAAGAACACAAAGCGAAGCGACGCGTCATTTTCTTCCCGACTGCCCTCTGCTGTTCTGGTGCCTTATATGGCCACACTAACCTATCAGCAAATTTATGTGAATTAAATATAATTTAGTTTTATGTACTTTTTTATGTCAAGTAAATGTTCTTGTTTTATTACAACTAATTGTCACTGCAAAAAATTTTATTGCATAATTTTATTGCATAATCGTCTTTTGGTCTGTTTGGTAATCTAGTCTATTTACGTTCATCACAACTCTGGGGTTTGTAAATCTAAGGTCATTCTATCTAGTTGTTCTATCTAGTCTGTTCGTTTGCGTAAACAACACAAACAAATAAATAACCCTTAAATAATAAATAAATAAATAACCATTTTTCATGTTGTGTATTATGGTCTCTGTCGCCCTCCAGTGGCAGTTTACTACAGCCTACAAACTTCATAAGAGTGGAAACACTTGATGCGCTTCTTTCGCGATCACTTCCGGTCTGTCAGTAACTCCGTCAGTCTAAAGTGGAAGTACTAGAAACCAAAGAAGTTGAGTCGGTACCGCCTCACTTGACCCAATCACAACCAGCCCAACAGATCCGCGACTATCCCCCGGACCACAGCCAGAAGGTAGCTCATTACATACATTTAGCCTTGTGAAACTGCTCAGATTTATATAATCACAAGCAGAAACACTTTTAGTGAAAGATTCGCGGTGTAATTTGAACTTGTGCTGTCATAGTGTTAGCATTAGCTTTGCGTAGGTGTGTTCCCGAAGCGCTAATAAGTGTCATGAAACCCATTTAAGAATTTATTTAATAAAATACAGGTCATTTATATTTTTTGAAGTAATATTTGAAACTTTTGTGCCTCTTAATGATTACTGTTAACACATACTGTAGCCAAAAAGAGCACAATAATGTAGTTTATATAAAAAGAGAGAAAATATTAAGTATGCTTTTTACATTTACACTTGTATTGGTGCCACAGGATTTAATGCATATACATATTCGTGATATTGGTGCACGATTTAGTCTTATTAACTGTTTTTGGCATTGTAGTGCTAGCAGTAGCCTGCTAGCTGTATCCAACACATGTGATGAATAAGGGAATGTAATGCAAATTAAACATTTCATCTGCACATATAGCACTAGATTTTAAACAATGTGCACGAAGCACACATGCAGATGTCATATATACAAACTCTGGAAAGAGGTGATTTACATATAGATCATATCAAGGACATTTCACTGCTGATCACAGCATTTTAGCCACACATGCTTAAAGTCCTTTGTAACTGTTGTGTCATACTTAAAAGCTACATATGTAAGTGTTTAATAAGTAGTGAAGTTGGGGCGACTGTCCAGCTGGCAAACACCGACCTGTCACCTCTGTTGGGTCTTGTTTGTGCAGCGTTTTAATCTGATATATGATGTTGGACATTTTGGCCCGGTTTCACAGACAGGGCTTAGCCTAAACCAAAATTAGGCCATAGTTCAGTTAGGACATTTAAGTAATTTTTATAAACATGCCTTAGAAAAAAAGTATTATTGGTATGCATCTTAAGACAAAACAAAGGCACTGACATGTTTTAAGATCGGTCAGTGCATCGAAAGGAACTTTCACTTAAAATGGCTTTTAATTTTAAGTCTAGGATTAGGCTTAAGCCTCGTCTGTGAAACCGGGGGGTTAAATCTTATGAAACTGTCTTGTTATGATGGCAGCAGATTATTTTATGACTCAGTCCTCGATACGACCTTCAAAAGTCCCTATAGTGTCTTCCCTTACCACCACATGTGCCGTTTTATTTTTGGAGAAGTCTTGCACATGAGTTGCAGATGCATTTAGTCCACTATTGGGTTGCTATGCATTATTCTCACGGCTTTTAAACAATGTTCTGTAGTGAATGGCACTGCTATTGTTCACCCTCATGTCATTTCAGATTCATAAGGCTTTCTTCCTTCCTGGAACACAGCAGGAGATGTTTAGTAAAGTGACACTGCGCCCTTTCATGTAAGGCAACAGCATAAGCACCCAGCAAACCGTGACTGTCAAGCTCCAAAAAGCATAATAAACACCTCATATGACAGCTTTGACATAATTAAGCTTGCACAACATCTCCATATTAAATATATACTTGAATTGAATGGAAAAGGTCAGTGTGAACATTTTTCAAAACCTCTCTTGTCACGTGAAGTGACACAGATTTGGATTGACATGAGCTTGAGTAAATACTTTTAGGTAAAAATGTATTGATTTAGATGACCGTACTTTCCTGTGGATCATTCAGAGTACATTAAGACAAGTTTGTAGTGTTGCAAGTTTTCTAAAGTGTTTAAATATGCAAACAGCCAGCATGCAATTAGTTAAGCATTGACTACATGCATACATTTTCAGAAAATCAATGAGCAGTGGATAAAGCCAGGCTCAAAATAGACATAACTGATGTGTTATATTCCAATAAAAAAACACAACTTTTTACAAGTGCATGAAAAAAAAAAAAATTCCAGTGTTTTTTGCACATCATTTATCATCCTTTTTTATTCTATTTTAAATCTTACAATGTTACAAACTATATAAAGGTTAGGTTTTAGGTTCAGTAGCCTGATGTCCTCCTGCCCTCTCTCCGTCTGGGTCACTTGATCTGTGGTTAGGTAACATGTCTTATCTCAGCAGTAAATTGCGCAAAACGGTTTCAAAGATTAGACGCCACTGGCTAATAAAACATGTTTGGATTAGATTAGCTCTTCAAGATACATTTGTTGACTCTTCCTATGCTTTATTTCCTCTCTCCTACAGTTCAAAATGCTGCTGATGGGTGTTTGCATCTGCTGACCAGTCCAATGCTTAGTTTCCTATGGGGGTGGTTACTACTATGGACCCGGATTCGGCCCGGCAACCACAGGGCAAGTTGGGTAAAGTTGGCCATGCGCTAATAGGGGCCAATCTGGGCACTCGGGGAAAGCACTATGTGTGCGGCTCGCTTGCTGCGTTCACCAACATCATCGTGACCTTTCCTATTCAGAAAGTGTTGTTCCGACAGCAGCTTCATGGGGTCCGAGCGAGCGAAGCTGTCCATCAGCTGCAGAGGGAAGGGTTGAGGCATCTCTACCGAGGGCTTCTGCCTCCACTGCTACAGAAGACCACCACCGTGGCCATCATGTTTGGTCTGTATGAGGATTTTTCCCGGTTGCTTTTGCGTCACGCTCACAGAAGTGGAGCGCCTGAGCTTGCTACGCGGAGCGTCGCCGCTGCGCTGGCCGGGATGGCCGAGGCCGCCCTCACGCCGTTTGAACGGGTGCAAACGCTGCTTCAGGATCACAGGCACAACGGGCGCTTCAATAACACCGCCCACACCTTCCGGACTCTCCTGCGGGATTATGGTGTGAAGGAGTGCTACCGCGGGCTGGTCCCAGTTTTGTTGAGAAACGGGCCTAGTAACGTTTTGTTTTTTGGCTTGCGTGGGCCAATTAAGCAGCGGCTGCCTGATGCCCGAAGCCGTGTGGGTCACATGGCTAATGACTTTGTGTGCGGCGGGCTGCTGGGGGCGGGTCTGGGTATCATGTTCTACCCCCTGAATGTGGTCAAATCTCGAGCGCAGGCTCAAGTCGGGGGCCAGTTTGTTCCCTGCCATCAAGTGCTGATGACGGTGTGGCGGGAACGGGGCGGCAGCATCGCGTTGCTCTTCCGCGGAGCGACACTCAACTACCACCGATCTCTTCTGTCCTGGGGGATCATTAATGCGACTTACGAGCTTCTCCTGAAAGTTTTCTGAAGACCGGGGTGGATAACGGAGTGCACTTTTTGCTGAAGCAAGCCAAACTGAGGGGGTTTTACCTCTTTAAAAGAGGTCTGGACACTGCCAGCTCCTTAACGTCTGCACTTAATTCACCCAGAAATGAATTATTTACTCACCCTCATTTCAAACCCGGATGAAGATATCTGATAGGATTTCGGTAATCTAATGGTTTTGTGTCTTATTGACTGCCATAGCATAGACATGAAATACAATAGAAGTCAATGGGACTCTAAACTGTTTGTTCATCAGAATATCTTCTTTTGTGTTCCATAGTCATGCAGTATGATATGAGGGTGAGTAAATGAGTTTTGGGTGAGTTGTCCCTTTAACACTTAATGATATGTATAATTACGGATGGACAGTATGCATGTGCTGATAGTCTATCCATATTACTCGGCTACTGTAAGTGTTGTGAAAATCATCGCCCCATGCTGTGGCTCTCGTATCAGTTTTGTAGTGGCTCTTTTACTCACTATTTGGGGGTTTGTGGGACACGAATGGAGAAAGCACAGTGTTGCTCTACTGACAGTACATTTCTACTTTTTTTCTGTTGTATTGTTAAAAGACCTGATGCACAAACTCTGGACTGGAGCATTAAAAGCCATGCGCCATCGTAAGTGTTGCGTGCAGGGTGACCGAGGGTTCGTAAATGGGTGTATCTTGTAGACCACGCAAAGCGAGAGATGTCTCTGTAAGCCCATGTTCGTGTTTTTGGCAATCAGAAAAATCCTGATGTATTCAAAAATGTTCATAAAATGCTGTTTTTATGTAACGAGTGTTTTGTGATATGAATGACATTTTCACATTGTTGTGGGTGGAAAGTAAACCAGTAATTCCACTTATTGCATTCTGGGTGTCATTTTTTTAACAGTTTATGATGCTTTAATCATCATGAGATCAAAACAGACTTTACATTTTTACAATAAATAATTATTTTACGTGTATTTAAGGATAGATATCATATTTACACCATATATGACCAAGTATTTTGTCTTATTTATACCTAAATATTAGGTATGTTATTGATACAAATATTATTCTTACAGTATGTTTTTAGCAACATGCTGACACCATGCACTTGAAATGAGTTATTTATTTGCATAGCGTTTTTAACAGTATACTGTACATATTTGAAAGCAGCGTTACAGATTATAGTAAGTATCATTGCCCTGCTTTGGCATGTTTTTCTGTATGCAGTTTTTTTTTCTCTTCAAGCCTGTCAGCATTCCTACACTTTAAAGCCCTGTAATTAACCGTGGCTGACATAATGGACCAAACTGCACTTCCTTCCATTCTGCTCCAAGAGACAGAGGAAGACACGGAAACATCCCATCACATGGGGTTAAATGGCATTCAAGGACAGATGCTTTTAGAGCCGTGTGGCAGCACCATCTCAGGGCATCATGTGGGTGGCTTTTCCTTCTCTGAGCCATGAGTAAATCCCAGGGATTGTTTTGGAAAACTGTTTAAAATGATTAGATGTTGATAGAGGCGGTAGACTGGCTGCTTTATTTAAATTGCAAACATTTTGATTGCTTGCATTCTAAACGAAAAGCATGCTTTTTTTTTCTGTAGTAAATTTAAGCAGTGCAGAATGGGTCAGGGTAATGCTGTATGCTTACTTGGCTGTTCTGGGTTAGAAAACAACAACAACAAAAAAAGGTCAGTGTTATATAATATGACAACATGGTTATACATTTAGATTTCAAGATCAAATGATGTTTTCCTGGTTTCTTCTGTTTGTGTGCATTCATAGGTAAACAAAAATGTGTTCTTTTAAATTTAAGGTGGAGCTGACGTAGATAAGCTAGATACCCTATTTGACAGCTCCAGGAATAGACATGTATAGATGCCCCATAGGACAGCTCCGTAGATGCAGCCGCCATTTTGGAATGATCAATTTGACATTATTCACCAGGTTCGCGCAGAGCCGTTGAGCTCTTGTGCAGAACTGTGGCATCTTTTGAGTATACAGCGAATACTATGGTAATGCCATTAAGATGATCATTACAATATGACACAGTATACATATAGTGGCCCATAATAAGTAAGACATCTATCTATATATACATATCTATGGGAATTACAGTTGCCATATTGAATGTTTCGATTTCACCCACTAATGTTCATACGAATGGATCCTTTCAAGTAGTGTATAAAACTACATGCTGAACAATTAGCACACACTGTGGATGAAAATGTCATGAGCATTTGCCTAAAAAGGAGTCCTGTATTATTAATACTACACGGCAATTCAAATATTTGCCTTCTGGCTGCTCTGATAGTGTGATATCTCTACTGTGTGAACTGACATTAAAAATTAATAAACCATAGTAGCACACCACATCAATCACATAACAGCAAGCAAAAACCACTCGGAGGGCTTTAGTAACACCCTCGCAACTACTGGATAATATTATGCAACTGAAAATGTGAAAATCTAGTTTATGTCTCATATTCTTCTAATCAAAACATTGCTTAGATGGATTTTTCACCCAAAAATAAAAATTCCATCATCATTTACTCGTCATGTCATTCCAAGTCTCTATGACTTTCAGTTGATGGCCCTCCTTAACTTTATATGGACAAAACAATACAATGGAACTCAATGGTAACTGAACCTAAATAATTAAAACGAACAACATGAGGGTGAGTAAATTATCAATTTTTATTTTTTTTCTCGGTGAACTATGCTTTTAATTGAGTGTTAAATTATCACAGAGTTTCTTACTGAAAAGAGAAAAGGCTACATAAACATCTATCAGAGTTGCTAAAACTAAAAAGTCACTGTGTCTTTTGAAAAGCCACAGATTACAGTGAGCGTGTCTGCCAGTGAACAGCTCAAACACAATCCCATCATTCCCTCAGTTTGAACTGTGAACGATTTCAGCTTGAGTTTAATCCCAGGCCTAATCTGTAATCTCCTCCAGCAACTCTAAAACACATACAGTCCAACTGACAATTTAGTGCTTCAGCAGGTGTGGGAAACTAGACAAAACATAGTAAAATAACAGATGTTAGGGCTTTTGATGAGAAAGCCCAATAATACCTAAATAACAAAAAAAATCACAAAATCTTTCAAGAACATGTCTAGGTCATATTTCACCCTCACAATCAAAATAAAGATGTAAGAAATTATATATGCTCCTAAAAGAAAAGAAAAAAAGCCACACAAACACAAAAGCTTCGTTCCGTAGTATTTGTCATTCAGAATCAAACCTTTATTATCATGAACACAGTAGAGGGAATGCAAAACATACTCTCGATTGTCCCTTCTCATTTCATTCCGATATTTGCCTTCATATTCACGTAAAGCCGCATTTATGATTTTATTTTGTGCACGTTGAAACACAGCATCTGCATACAACATGTCTCAATGGTTTTACAAGCAGTTATTTTTATTGATTTATTTTTTTGCTTCATAGTTGCTACAAATGCATTGGCAGTTCCTTCATTCTTAGAACCTTGATTTGACAGGAAGATTTTAATACAGAAATAGGTTTGCTCTCTGATAGTCCGATATGAAAATTGTTCCTGTGAAAAGACTGAATAACAACAGATATTTGTCTCTTTCCTTCTCATGACTTTTCTCTTGATGCGAACTAGCTTTCTGACTTGATAACCACAATCTGGCAGTGTGTTTTGGGAGGGATATGTCCAATATGGGTGATATTCTTGCCATCTGGAAGCATTTCTCTAAAGTCAAGTAACTAAGAACTGAACAAGGCTGATGTTATAATCCATCCATTGACCTCAAGTTGGTCAAATGGTTCACCAGGACTCAATTATTCGAAATTTCAAGTGAAGTCTTCAATAATCTCTTCAGTCATATATTTTTAGAATATGACAGCCAATCCAAAATTGGGATTCTTAGCTCAGAAACACTCTATGCAAGTACAGAAAGGCGGATTTGAAGGCTTGAACAATACATTGCGACTTTCAAGGAGGCAACAAGCATTTGCGTTCACATACTTGCATGGAGAATGTTTCCGATCTTACTCAAAGATGACTTACACTAAGTATTTTATGTATACTAAATATGGTGCAGTTCACCACTTACAAAAAAATTCCAACTGAAGCTTTTGTTCAAATAAACAGAAGGCAAAATAAATATACGCTGCATTTGCAAAATAAAGTAATCAAACAAACTTCACAACAATCTTCCAAGATAAAATATAAGGCCTAGGCTTGTCAGGGATGTCCTCTAAAGTGAAATATTAGTGATTGATAACAAATTGAAAATGATGCATGTATTAATATGTATAAAATGTAAGAAAGTATAATATGTGGAAAAATTTTGATACAAATTGTGATGCTTGCATAGTCAAATATGACAGAGGAGGGAGAAATTGGGTGGTTTGGCTATCATTGGGATCGGTTTTACAGGGTGCTACAATAACTTGGTGACATCGTTGTTGTGTAAACGCCCCAATTGTGCTATTATGTCTTTGGACCACACCGATCTCTGTGGTTAACAGTCAGCTGATAGGCCAATATAAAAACTAACATCAAATGCCAAACTTGACACGCCAACATACAGGTACAAAAATGGCAAACTGCCACACTTCTATTGCCACCAACTCTCATTCTACAGCCGGAAAGGTATCATAGACAAAATGAAATCAAAAAATCCTTTGGATAGTCCGGCGAAACACTGCATAAGTATTTGGACTTCTTAGTGTATGTCCCAGCATCTATTGTAAGGGGGTTAGTGGAGTGACTGTTCACTTTGTTCTTTTAATCTGTTAGAGCAGCATGACTAAACTAAACATGAAAACAAGTGAAGTTTCATAACACTGTTTATCTCAGTTATTGGAGCAAGAGGTAGGGATTCACATATACCCAAAAAACAAACAAAATGCAGGTATAGTAGGTTAGAAACCACGGTGCGCTTATACTGTATGTTAAAAATAAATACATACTACGGACTGTACATACATCAGGACTTAAAGAAGTGTTAGAAAATAGCTACGTCTGAATGCATAATTCCAGTATGTTTATAGGGAGACTTGGCAAGACAAACAGGTTAACACATAACAGTTCTGACATGTTAGTTTGCTAACTGTGTGTGTACGTTCACGGCACTTACTATTATTCTTGTGTGCCAGCACACAATCAGTTTTTAGATGCCAGAAAGGCATCGCTACTTTAAGTACAATTCTATGCTCGCACTCTACAATCCCTTAAGAGGGTGCCGGAAGGTAAAAGTTAAAAGTTCAGAGGTACATTTCCATTGTCTATGTCTGGTGTCCGTGTCCGAAATAGTTGTGTTAGCGAGAAGACGGTTGAAATGAGAACAGTACACTGCTTGGCTAAGAGCCTGACACCTTCACCCTCTCTTGCAGTCTCTACAGCACCTACAAACTCCTTATACAGGTCCACGATCTCCTCAAGCTTTCTCAGAGCCTCATCTGCATCAATATCCCCATGACAGCCTCCGCAGTCCGAACAAGGAACTCGCATGCAGGTTGAGGTAAGTTGCACTAGAGCTCCAAAGCTGTTTCCGAGGGACTGAAGAGCATCATCAGGTGCCCATCCTACCCGTGTGGCTCTTTGACATCCTGACGCCAATCTCCGTGCCTCCGCCTGAACCAGGCATCTCTCTGTCTCTGAAAGCGAATTCCCATTCACATTTCCATTTTCACATTCCCCCTTATGGGTTGGAGGGTATACTGCAGAAGGTCCTTTCTTTAAAACCATAAGAAGTTCATCAATATCTCGTTGCAAACCGGCATAGCCATCTTTTAGCCCTGCCCCTTTCTGACCGGCAAAATAACGTTGGCCTTGCAAAAATCGGAGAGGATTATTTATTGGTCCACAGTCTAGAGGCAGAGATTCCAGAGATCTGGGAGGAACCAGGAGTGGACTGAGTTCTGAGGATGAAGATAGGGGACGAGGGGAATCTCTGAGTAGGGAGAGAACATTTGGTGAGGGACAAGAGAGGGTTGCTGGGGGGGGGGCCGGCATGGGTTGTGGTGGTTTACTGATTCGGTTTCGACGGGAGAACTCAAAAACAGTCAGATCATCATCAAAGCTGCAGTTGTCATCTGTATCTCCGCTGAAACAGTTGGCATAGACTGTATGGCAGCCACATGCATCACGATGGGAAGGACTTGTGGAGGATAGAGATGCATTGTCAAGTTGAATCTCTGAAGGGTTACCTTTGTGTGACTGAGGTTGTTCGGACTTGCAGGTCCCAAAATGCCTGTACAACTCTGTAGCTTCTGTGGACAATTTCTGTCTCAGGTCAGGATGGCTTGACGATGTTGGAGGTTTTCCATTAGTGTCTTTCACAGGAGTTGGGGTCACTTCCTCAGGTCCATCTTTGAGCTTCACAATGACTACTTCAGCGTCTTTCTCTTTCCAGTCAACCAAAGATGGGACTGAAGTGGCCTTGGGAGATACCTTCTTGGAAACATGATTCACATCTGTTGCAATGGTTGCTATATTCCCTGTCGATGAAATAGTGTTGCTGAGTGCTACTGTCCCCAAGATCTCTTGGGAACGGGTGAGGTACCAGGGCATATCCTGAATTTTTCCCCGCAAGGCTGTGGCAGACAGACGTCCAGACAAGCTTGTTCTGCTGTGGAAGGTGGTCCCAGTTTGAGTTGAATCTTCAGGAACAATATTTACAGACTGAACTGAAGGAGAAGGTAAGGGAGATGGAGATGGGGTAGGAGTGGTTGAAGCACTTGTAGGTTTGACTCTAAAGCTTTCAGTCTTCAGTTCAGTTCTTAAATTCTCATGACTTAGAGAAACACCCTTACTCAGTGTAGAGGGTGGGGAGGGACTGGTACCATTTCTCTGAGACCAGGGGTGTAGAGAAAGACCATTGGGGGGAACTTTTGTCTTTTCCTCAGACTTTTGTGACTGGGCATTAACTGCATTTGAGGATGGCTGTAAACCAATGAATAATGGCTTGGGAGGTATTGGGGGCTTTTTGTTTATCTGGGGCACTTTATTTTCTGATTTTCTGAATTCAAGAGAGTCTGATGACTGTTGTTGTAGAGGACTCTTGCTGTCTGCTGTTATTTTTCCAAATTCAGTTGTCCCTTTGGTATTTGTTGGCTCTTTCTGATTTAGCTTTATATCTTGACTATCAAGTTTTTCAAGATCCACATGATTTGGAGTAGTCTCTTTATCTAGACTGTCTGGCACCTGGTCAGTTATTCCATTTTGAGGTCTCAGTCCATTCTGAACAGTCTCTGTGTCTACTAAGGTCTGTTGGGGAAAGGTAGCTTGGCGTACAGCTGTGATTAACGAGGAAGACAATGGTGGTCCAGGCCCTGTGACTGGTTTAAACTCCATGGTGTCTGGCTCCATTTCTAAAAGCTGTGATGATAAGTGTGGATTTCGGCCAGGGATGTCTCCATTGCAGTGCTGGGATTTCTGTCCTGTGGAGTAGTTAGCGGGGAAAGTTTTAGGTTCCATAGGTGAAGGTTTAGGGAGAAAAATCAGTGAGGGCTGATGGACTTCCAGTTCAGGGTTTTTAGGCTCAGGGATTACAGGGGTGAAATGTTTGGCGAGAGAAGGTTTTTCTTTGAGGGTCTCTGGTGTGGAGCTGTCTTTCACTTTACTGTCTCTGGATTCTGAAGCTTTTTTCTTGTCCACTCTAACCTTAATATCACTAAAAGAAAGATGTTTGTTCTCAGAATCTGAGCTTTTCTCTGAAAAAGAGTAAGAGGAGAAACATGTATGTAAGATGAAAAAAATATATATAACATAAGATATATAACATTTTAAGAGTATTCCGGATTCAATATGTTACATGTAAGAATGTTTTTTTTTTTTTTTAAGATTTTTGGCATTTTTGTCTTTTATTAGGATATGGCAATATATACTGAAAGGAAACAAACTGAGAGAGAGAGAGGGGGGTCCCGACTGCAATGCAGGTACACTTATATATTTGCTTATATATTTCAAACTGTATCTTGACCACCTAAAGGCCTCTGCTACTGTGACATGCACAAAGATACAAGAAATATAATTTGGTGTAAAACTGGTGCAAAAATATGTTACAAATAAAATAACACACTTTGGAAAGAAGTGTTTTTACAAACAACAACAAAAAAAAGGCTTTACATTTCTGCTTTAACCCTCTGCTTTTAAAAAATGCCAGCCATCTTTGCTTCATTACAAGTGCTGTACTGTAATAGTGATTTTAGCAAGTTTTTTGGGGAACCTGTTGAAGAAAGTTTCTCTGGTTATGGACTTTATGCTATAAATGTTGTTGATAGAGCTCAACTTGTATTAAATCTGGAACATTATTCTATGGAATGCACAAATGTTTTGTGTTAAAAATAGATGGTTCACTGACCTGTGGGGCCTTGCTCTGTGATGGGGGGGGTAAATCGATCTTGGGCATCAAAAAATTCATCCTCAGATTCTGAACAACTGTCTCTGGAGTCCTTTGATTTTTCAGGGACATTTGAGGGCACAGCTCTCTTCAGCACAGACTGTGCTATTAATTTTGAAGACTGTACTTGTTGTTTAGCTTTATTTATGTTTTTATGTGAGAAATTCTTTCCCTCTTGTCTATGTGCTGGATGGTTGTGAATCCTGGTGAAAAGTTCCTGAAAGTTCACTCCTGCTAATTTTGCATTTATGCTGTTAGGTGTACAAGAGGCTAACACAGCCTCAAATTCTGCTGACATGGCGGAAATATGGCCGTCTTTTCCACCTTCTCCTTCATCATCTTCATCATCCTCACTCAAAGTATCGTCGCTGGCTGCAGGCGGGCTCGGCAAGCTGTCAGACATTTGGGAGAGCTCAGAGAAGCACAGACCTGAGTGATTATCGTAGGTCAGGTCTGAATGTCGTCTAAGTTTGTTTGAACTGCCCCTCTCATCCAAATGCTCTGGCACCTCCAGGAGGTAAGGGTGGTGGACATCCAGACTCGAGGCACCAGAACTGGGTTTCTCTTCCAGAGACATATCCATATGGCCAAGCCCACCAATGGCTGCCTTAATACTCTCCTCCAGCGCATTTAGCGAGTTACTGGATAAACTGGAGAAGCTGCTGTTGACTCGAGGGTCTGTGTACCAACCTGTCTCCAAAAGGGAATCCATAGTAATGGCGTAATCCTCATCTCCAACAGAGTCTCTCTTGCTCGCCTCATCTCCCTCATCTTCTAAAAAGGGATGCGTTACAATTACTCTGACCTTTTCTGCCTCTGCTTCACTTTTACCCTCAGCTTCCTCTCCTTCCTCCGTGCCATCATTTGTTAGGGTAGAAATAGTGTCCTCTGACAGCTGAGTGTCCAGCAGTCCCTCCATGGCATAGTCATCCTCCGAACTGTCTGCTGAATCGCTCCCACACCGAGAAACATACCCTACACAAAACAAATTAATCATAATTTATGTAGTATTTAGCATAATATAATATAGTGTAAAAGTAATTTTTATTCATTTAAAAATACAGCTGATTGATGTTGATGATGAACGGAAATCTTACAAAAAAGCATTTCATAAAATCTGTAAATCTTAAACAACACACCATACATTTCATATACTTTGTAACCCAGTGTAATCTCAGTGTATATGTCAGTGTATAGTAGCACCGGGGTAATCTTGTAAATACCATGTATACACCAGGGTACATAATTTTCAGTGTACAGTGCAGGGCTGGGGCCATTCATGAATTGAATTGAGAATGAATGGTAAATTCCAATTCACTTCCTGGAATGGAATTGGAATCGAATTGGAATTACAGGAAGTGGAATTCAATTCAGGAAGAATTCCACTGATTTCTGTTTATTGCTGAGCATTTATTTGTCATTGCATTTAAAGACATACATTTGAACAAATATACAAATATCAAGCAATGTAAGAAATAGAGTTGATCAAATGCACGTAAATAAAAATGAGAACAGTACATTATGAATGAATAATTGACTGACAGTGGTGATACATTTCTGAATGCATTCAATATATGATTGAAAAATGTTTTGGTCTTGATTTAAACATTATGTAATTCAATTACACGGTGAATTTTGATTACATAACTTTAACATCAAATCAAACACACTTAATGTGATTCAAATGCATCAGTGTAGAAACACATGAACACTGAGCGGTGTGGGGACTTCTGATCTTACCTGTTTTATTCACACAAGACTGGAGCAGTTGAATCACATTAAGTTGATTTGATTTGTTTATGTTAAAGTTATGTAATGTAAATACATGAAAATTCACCATGTAATTGAATTAATAATAAAGTTTAAATCAAGACCAAAACATTTGGCAATCATATATTGAACATATTCAGAAATGTATCACCACTGTCAGTCAATTATTAATTCATAATGTACTGTTCTCATTT
>JAUMHP010000065.1:5455136-5485575 GCA_032361065.1 Enteromius trimaculatus
ATATATTTAGAAAATGATAGAAATGTCCACACTAATTGAAATAAAATATATTATTATAAATAAAAAATATATTATGAGGTTAATCTATCTATCTATCTATCTATCTATCTATCTATCTATCTATCTATCTATCTATCTATAACACAACTACAGTTTGATTAAGATTAAGTATAAATAAATAAATATATATATATATATATATAACATAAAAAATTAAACACAGTAAATTACAATTTATTTGTAAACTATATAAATAAAAGTATATAAATACTAAACAACACTGTAGCTAGCAGAAGGGTTAATATTTAACCAGTGTTGCCAAGTAGACATTGGGCTACTTTGATGCTCTACTTTTTCCGCAAAATGTCTTTAATGTCTGCAGGTAGAAACGACCACAATAATGTGGTATTTAGCCCCTGTAATGTGACTTGAGGGGATCCCTGCCAAAAAAAATAAATTTTACCCCACCGGAACATGTGTTTTTTCGGGAATCCCCCTGAAAAGTGATTGGTGTAGTTTTGGGCTAGTTTTTAGTAGCAGCTGGGTGGGTGTTCTGCGAAAACCTGACAACCATGACATTCACATTCTCACAGTCTTCACAAACAAACTAAATAAGAAATACCAAAACAAAATAGGTAGAGCACAGTCTCCTCCAAAGCGGCTGAAACAGAGAAAGAAAGAGCTCGTTCACCAGACCAGATCAGACCCTGTTTTATGTTTGGTCTCTGTTACAGAACAACGATCATTTGCCCTTTGAATACAGACTGACACACAAAGCCGCCTAAATACCAGAATTGAACAGATAAAATCCACATTTCCTATTCACCTTCTAAATAAATCATCCTGGTTTTTAATATGCACCTTTCACATTAGATGTTTCTAAAGTTTTGGAGCATTTTAAATGCAGTTGCTACGTTGTTCTGATTGCTTCGTTGTGCACCACATTAAAACTGTGATCGCTTTGTAAAGCAGCAGCACACCTTTCTTCACACATGACCTGAGGAGTCATTTACATCTGGAGCAGAAATGCTGTGGTGTGAGCTACACACTCAAGTTTAATAGTTAGGATTAAAAGACATATGAAACAAGTATAAGCAACAATAATAGTAATAGTCCACTCACAACATCCATGATCCGATGGACAAAATTGAGGCCTGACCTATACTGAATGTTCAAAAAAATAGTCATACTAAACATTCAAATGCTGCTTTGTGCTGTCTGTACAATGAAAATGCATATAAACCCAGCTGAGATGACCCCTTGACCCCCAAGGATCCTCGAGCGCAGCTAGATTTGCATGGTACTGTGACAAACGTGATTAATTCAGCATGCAATCAGAGCACTGAACATGTGCGTGTGTGTGAGGTATTAGTGGATTAGTACGCCCACCTAGTAATGGTGTCATTTAGTCACTGGTGCTGATCCGGTTTAATCCAGATCTGCAGATCTGAGACAGCTGCACTGCGCTCCTGCGTTAAACAGGAGACGCTATGGATATTTCATAGCTTGCAGTAAAAGTGGATGAAGTGACTGCAGATAATATAACAGTAAGGTTTTGCGTTGAGAATGTACGCACTGAATACAGCACACCTGTGTGTGTGTGTGTGTGCTGAGTCAGGTAAGAGCCGCTGTCCTTGTGGAGTCATGTTTCAATTCCTGTTCATCCATAAAAACATGAGGCCTCTTCCCTCTCCACCTGCATCTTCTGCAGGACTCAGATCAAACAGCCATCAAGCACAGCTCTCCATTTCTGTCTCCATTTCTGAATTTGTAACATCCACACTTGTGTATTGATTTTTAATAAAGTCATACTGCAGCAGGTTTTTCCTAAAGCATATACACACTGGAGAAAGCTCTTAAAATATAAAGCTAACCGCGTTGGCTAGGTTCCTGTAATTGAATCTATTAAATTACATTATTAGTTTTGTTTTAGGCACTTAGTGCAAAAATAAACAGTTGGTATTGAATGCCTTCTGTACTGGTACAAGAAGAAATGTTGGAAACAGATTGCCCTTATTTTTTATTAAATCCATTTTGATAATAATAGTATTTAGGATATGTGCAGAATATAGCAAAATTAATAATCTACTGAAATCTTATTGAATATTAAGTAACAGACTACAAACAACAATAGTGTGATTATTCAGCTCAAGTTAGTTAATGTATAATCTGTATAAAATATGTTAATGTATATAATATACAAGTTGTCCTAAAAGCTAAAACCAAAATGAGAACAATTAAGTTTTGTTAAGTTGACCACTTCAGGTGAGTTTAGTTTAAAGTTAGCATAAATGAAAAAAGAAAAAAGCATATTCACTATTGAAAATTGCGTGATTATTACAATGTTATTACTATCAGTGACATCTCCAGACTTGGAAAACATATTCAGGTTTATATACTGCTATTTAGAAACAGAAATTGCGTATGTGTTTAAAAATTATATCCAAAAAACTATTTAGAGGCTATATCAAAGACAAAACTTGAAATCTAATTTACATGCCACTAAGAGCCTCTAAACTTTGAAGTATCATCTCTAATGCATTTAATGGACAAACCTTGCAAACTGTCAGTTTCAACAAGTTCTTGCCACTTTTGTGTGCAATATGCATCAGCAGATGGGCTTCGAGTAGATCTCGGCCGAAATAAGATGCAAAGCAACCAGACTTTATGCTGCTAGAAGCCGGGCTCTGTGGAGACTACGTTCAGCCTCAGTATTTCATTTAGTTCCTTTGAGAGCTCCTGTAATGACACTGCAGTCATCAGCCTCCGGCAGTACCGTAAAAGCTCTCAGATTCAGCATTCACAATCACTCAGCACTCCTGTTAGGATAAGTGATTTTCACCAAATACATTCTGTCATTCTGACCCCACTAATACCACACAAGACTGTTATACACTCAAACTCAAATAATAATGTCTTAATGCAGCATTACTAGTGTCTCTCAAACTAATGCTCTAATGACCTCCCGCTGCCGCACACTACTAGTGTGTAGTACTTTTTGTATGAAACGGTTTTAAATGTATGTACGTGTTGTTTATTGACATATAGGGCCAGCCGTCTTGTTATTTTGCTATCCGCTGGGCCATGGTTCAGGAGGAGCAATATTTCATTCTCTCAAACTCTGCCTGTAATGAAGAGAATGACAATAAACCTAACTTGACTTTTATACAGTCTGGCCCCATGACTGCAGTTTCAGCAGCGTCGGTTTCCAGGTTTCTGTATAGTCTCTCTGCTTCAATACATCAACAAAAAGAGCCAAGACGTCTCTTTTGAGACAAAAAAAGACGATGTTTCATTTTTGTAAGCGGTGAATGCTGGGTACGAATGAAAGAAGCCTACATTCATCTTCTGATCCATTAAAGAAATATTCCAGATTATATATGTATTGCTAGCATTTATGACAGAAAACCATCTTTCAAAGAAGTATTTAGAGGAATTTAGAAATTTGATTGTTCTGTTTCCTTAAAGATCCCATATTGTCAAATTTGAAATGTTTTGTCTTTTTTACATGATAAGTGAGGTCTAGGGGTTATGTAACTACCATATAAATCGTCGTGAGATGCAGTCAGTCTTTAGACAAGCCCATAACAACAATACTTTATTGAACCTTTTCTGATAAGAAGTGTGCAAACTCTAGCATTTTTGAGGATCATTTCTGTCTAGTCCGCTCGTTTTATCACGTTTAACAACAGCTGTCGCCATTTTCTTTTCTGGCAGGGGCATTGGGTATGCAATCATATTTCTAATTTGAGGCTGTATTACATTAATAGCACCCAACATCACAACAAGATGATATTTCATGTTCCTTATGTAGCCGAGTCTGCTGTAGTTTGCATAGACCACCTCGATCTTATCTTTGCATTCAGTTAGCGCTGTGATATAATTGTGACATTGTTACATTTGATTGGCCTTGTCGTGTGTTAACCAGAAACATCAAGCCAATCAGAAGATAAGCTCATGGATATTAATTAGACAGGCCAAAAGTGACCTGTTTTTGAAAGAGCTCCTAAAAGAGGAGCTGTAAAAACATATTGAGATGGATTTTGTTACTAATATCGCAATTATATATTCTAAAGGACATCAACACCTGAAAATAAAACTCCAAAAAGACGTCCAATATGGGACCTGAAGATTATTTAAATAGTTTTGAAGAATAGAAACGCTATCCTCGTGAGCCTAATGCTAAATTATCTCAACCAAGCAATACTAAATTGCATTATAGAAAGGTTATAGGCATGAATGATGCTAAATCATAGTCTTGGAATTACTGTAGTGCTGTCAATCAAAGCACTTGGCATGATGCTCACAATAGACAACATCTTACTGTTATTCAGCTATAGATATCAGAGCTATAAGTCATCCTAACATCTACTAGGCGTACAGCCACAGAATCTCCACTGCGTGGTACAGATCGTACCAGAAAGCTGCTCTCAGCTCCGAACCACCTCAAAGCATCTATTAATGCTGCCTACAGTAACTCTACACCCTCCCTGCCTCCCATGTCTGTACCAACCCCCATCTCCTTCTGCACTAAAGCAGACGCCTATAATAAGCACCATGCGCGCTGTTAAGAAAGACCGCTTGATGTCTTGCTCACACTTCCTCTCCATCTCGTTCTAAATGCAGGATCCATTACTGAAAGAATCACTTTTAATATGTAACCGTAACCCGTGCGCTCAGTCACTAGGTCAAATGTTCGAGAGGATCTTCAGCAATCCAGGAAAGACTCTAGATGTTAATCTGCTAGAGGACATTCTCCATTAGTATTTATTATACTTGCTTGAGTGCTTCACATTGCTGGTTGAATGCACTGGCCATCAACATTCATGCAATGTGACTGTGACCCACTGCACTGTGAAGCTGACCTAAATGTAAGTTGACGCGATAACAACCAACTTTCCCTATTTTTTCATGCCGAAATGATTTCTCCTATCCCATGCAATGTTATTTATATGCTAGTACATTGTTTATTCATATTTTGAATTTGCTTTTCAGTTCCTTTTAATTTTGTTTTCTTACAATTTTACAATTCTTTACAATTTTATATACATTTTTATTTAGACAATTTATTTATTTCGAATTATTTTAATTATTTAATTTAAGCAATTTTAGCCATTTTTATAATACTGATTTATTTTATTTTTGTTTTACTTAATCTAATTTAACTGATGAAAATTAGTTTCATTTATTTATTTATTATTTATTTCAGTTTTAACACAGTTTTAACTATCAGATTGGCGCCTACTGTGTAAGGAAACGATGTAGGCTATAGGTTGATTATTGACTAACTTAAATTTCCATTTCTATTAACGGTTCCTCACATATCTAACATGACTCTAGTCGAAGTCTAATCACATCTTTTATGGTGCATTTACTGTATGTCCTTTTAGGTAAAAGTGACCTCTTGCTCACTTTCAGTGTAGGGAGAATAGTATGTAAAAAACAACAGTTACACCTGACTTTTCCATTTTTTGATGCAGTATTCCTTTAACACGAACTACCTGTTTTTGTAGTGCAGGAAAAATCAAACAGGTACGGTTTTCATTCATTCAGATTCACAATCAAAGCCACAGCAGCTCGAATCCCTGAGGGTATGAAAGCTCAGCATCTTCAGAAAGATAAATCCCTGGGAGTTTCTAATTGAAATGATGCTTTCTGTCACAACTGGGTGCATTTGTTACACCAACACCTTTACAGCAGAGTAGCTTGATGAAATATTGCTCACCTGGGTGTGGCTTGTGTCCTAGCAGCTCCAGAATGCAGAAATCTCAGCGTGTGATTGGATGTCACATCTCCCTTGTGCGAACTGGTTGAGAGGTGGCGGAGGTGGGCCCTCACAACCATCAGGACCAAAGAGAACCGATCTGCTAGAGATAAAACCATATTCATAATAAGACTCTGAAATATATGTCTTAGAATATCAAGTAGATTGCTGAATATATTTGATTATGTTCACACTTGTATTTGGATTATAACTGTGCACCACATTGAATATTCATAATGATTCTGTCGCTGAAGAATGTAGCAATATTGTGAGTATGGCAATGATTTCGATGCACTTTCTATGGCTAAACACAAACTTTTCGCTTGAATGAATCAACTCCAAACTCTTAATGAACAATTCATTTCCATTATTGCTCCGAACGTTTCCATGTGGCATTTTTAAAATGTTAAAATGGTTTAGTTAAATAAAATACTGTTTATTATTGTATACTGCAATATTGGTGCTAAACTATTGATTAATGCTCTTCATATTTGTACTTTAATGACGTTTAGGCTATTTCAGTGCAAATATTGAGACATTAGAGTCCTAAAATTGTATCCTATTTCATCTGAAATACAAAGGACAGACTTTGTGTCTAACTGCACACCTGGCCTGCATCAGAATCAGCAAATAAATCTGCATTTCGGCACTAATCCTGATAGATTAATCTGTTTTCAGTGCTGAGCCTCACTGCGGTAATGTGCAATGCTTGTCCATCGAGCACGCTTTATTAACATTTCAGAGTGTGTGGCTCTGTGACTTTCACTCCAGTGCACATGAAATCATGCGATGGCGGCAGTCATGCAACAGTCACGAGAGCCGTCCTCAGGCTGTCTCTCTGAGTTTGCGTCGTATACACTGTGCTCTTTCGTCTCAAAGCATCTGCAGGGCTTGTGATGTCAGCATATATACATCTCGACCCCCTGCATGTTATTACCATTTCCAAACTGCACCTCTTGTGGAACTGAGGTCCAGTCTTTCAATGCTTGCCCTCTTTAGCACGCTGGGCTGCTGGGTAACTAGCTCATACATAGACTGCAATACTCATGAATAATGAATTGCAATAATGCAGCTACTGTACTTGAGCAAGACTGCCACGGTTCATGCGCCTCACAGCCAACGCGACAAGAAGTGGGATAGAGATGGAAGACATCGAATCATGGATGAAGTGCTTCCATACTGAGTAATTATCACAATGAGATCCCTTCAATATCTCAATGCAGCAGAGAGATTAAATGGAAATATCATGTTTCATATCCTTCCTGAGTTTCAGGAGAGACCTCAAACAATGTATCAAACTGCTAGTAAATTTCATTGTTTTCTTTTAATATATACAACAGCAACAATTATAACATAATTATAATTATGATCATAGAAGTGTTTGCTAAAATAACACTAAGTGATGTCTGCGAAATAGAAATCTATTTCAGAAGATCACTTATGAAGATATTTTCCTTCGGTTGAATAACAAATCATTAACAGTTAGACCAGAAACAATCTTGATTTCATCAAGACCTTTATGAGAAACAACAGATGCCTCTATGAAACATAAATGAGACCAACATCTGCGGTTTCTTCTGGTTGGACAAACGGTAAAGGAGGAAATGAAAAACGATCAATTTGACAGCGTACAAACAGTTGAAAGAGATGTGAAACTAGGAAAAGGTAAAGAGAAGGACTGCGAGAACCAGCTGAGCGGTGTGATGCAGCACCTTGCCGCAATACAGCAGAATTCCTGCTCGGCAACAAATTTGTCAAGAAGCAGTCAATGAGAAACGGGCAAATAAACAGGCCTGGCATGAATCTGACCTTTGCTGCTCGACTCTCTTAAAATATGCTATTTTTATGCCCGCTGAATAGCGGAATGCTGTAATTTTCAATCGCCCCACAGAAACAGCATCTGTTCGCCCTCCGAGAATAAACTGGTGGAAATGTGGAAACCGTATCGGGGTCTTCAGGATCATTGGATTGATCAGACACAAACAGTCCCCCGGGGAATCAATAGTGATCGTGTCTGCAGAACGGAGCGTTTGTCTCCTAACCTATCTGACTGGGACAGAAATGGATGTTTGCTTGTGACTCTGACATTTACAGCTCTCATTAAACTGCTCCTACAGCAGTCCAAGAAAAGGGCTGCAAATGTCCAGACCGGAGCCTTTTTGCACACATAACCATTCGATTTCAGCATGCACAGATAGTTTTATGGATATGAATGATGAAAATTTAAGCTTGCAAGAGTGCATTTATAAACACACTGATGCTTTTGAAAAGTGAAGTGAGCAGATGTGTTTGGTTTGATGATGCTTAAAGGGTTACTTCAGCCCAAAATGAAAATGCTGTGATTAATCACTTACCCCCATGTCGTTACAAACCTGTAAAAGCTTTGTTCGTCTTCAATTTTCTCAATTTTGGATTAAAACCAGGAGGTTTTTGACTGTCCCACTGACTGTCAAACATTTAACACTGTCAAGGTGCAGAAAAGTATGACAGACATCATCAGAGTAGTTCATCTGCCATCAGTGGTTCAATCTGAATGTTATAAAGTGATGAGAATACGCATAGAAAATAAAAATAATTTCTCCTCTGTGTATCTCTGCGTGGAGATAGTTTGAATAGAATATCCACTGCACGCAAACTGTGTCCGTTCTTCTGTGTCAGTCACACCACAAGGATACATTTTCTTTGTGTGTTCACATTTTGATTTGAACGAAATGACACGAATCTCCAAAACGGCACAACTGTGATGTGGAGAGACACAGAGGTGACAAAACGTTGAAAAAGTGTGTATTTATATTTTCTTTGCGTACACATAAAGTATTCTCATTGCTTCATAACATTCAGATTTGTACCACTGATGGCAGATGGACTATTTTTGACTTTTGTCAATGTCTTTTGTATTTTTCTGGACCTTCAGTGTTCCAGTCAATGGGACAGTCACAAGCTGCTGGTTTTCATCCAAAATATCTTTAATTGTGCTCTAAAGACGAACTGAGATTTCACATGTTTAGAATGACATAAAGACAACATTTTTATTTTGGGGTGGAGTAACCCGTTAATATCTCTAATAACCTCTGTCGGTTTTTTTAGCCACTTGTTAGCAACCACCTCAAAACAAGAAAAACCACAAGGGGGTGTTACTAATGTATTTTATGTTAATGAATACATTGTGAAAATATTTTAAGCTTGTGTTTACAACAGACCTTTTTTTATTTAAACCAAACACAAATAACACACTGCCTTGAGAATGCTAAAATGCATGTTTTTGTGTGGTCTATAAAAAAATGCATGCTCTATATTGGATTTTTAAAACTTTAGCTGTATTTTTACAATGATTATTGAGAATCTCACAAAATTTGAGAAACAATTCTGCATTTGCAACTCCCCCTAAGCAACCACCCCAAACACGCAACTGCATCAGAACACTCTGTCCATCTGGACACTCTTTCACTGCATTTGTCCTTATGTTCCCCTACCTTCCCCTCAGCTGACACAGTCCCGTCTCTCCCCTCCCCCAACCACATCGCTCTCTTTCAGCAGGATTGAGGGATTGCGTGGAATCAGGAAGATGATTCTGTGGGCTCTGCCACTGAATGTTCAAATCCAATTTGAACTGAGAACAAGGCAAGTAAAAGACAAGGCATGACTGGGCCAAGATGGGCCATACCACAGCAGCCAACAATGGGAGGGACATAGCAAGAGCTAATCTATTCACAGGTAAAGTATTCCATTTTGTGTAAATATTACAGCTTAATTTATATTCAATAGATTGTACTAATTGAATCAATGCTGATATTGATAGTTTCAGCATCTTTTACATATCTTGTTTACAGTTGGAGGGGAAATTCCCTGCAGGGGATTATTGACAAGGTGCACATTATGGTAGTTTACGCCGCTAGAAATCGCATTCTCAAAAACAATAACAGAGGCGAAGTTCGATGACGCAATGACGGAGCGTTGAACATTGGGATATGTCGTTTTCACAAATCATGTTCACCGATGAAAAGCTTATCCATCTATTAAAACACACGCCAGAGTGGAGTCTCTGTCCAAGGTTTTCACAAAGCTCTCTCCATTTCAGAAACGCCACGCCGAAATTAGTTCTCACTTTATTTTATTGACTGTTCCATTATCTTCATGCCCTAGTAAATAGCTACCACTTCTGCATTTGTCCATGCGTGTTGCCGTAGTATTCATAGACAGAAACCGAGAATAGCGCAGATATCGCATCATTGATAGGCGACAATGAACAGGGACGGTTCATTATTTAAATCTGGAATTTCTTTGAATTTACTTTTACGATAATGTAAGTACACAACTGCATGAAATATATAACAATGTGCAAGTGGTTTTTGTATATTTTATTACAAAAATCTAAAATATTGTCCCTTTAAAAAACATAGAAGCAACATTTCCATAATGACCAGTGCAGTCTACCAAGAGATTGTTTTACTTAACCTCAAGGCATCTTAGGTGTATATGACTTCCTTCTTTCAGACAAATCCAATCAGAGTTCTATAATAAATTTTCCTTGCTTTTTCCATCTTTAAAATGGGTGTTTTTGCCCAAAAGTAGTCAAATAAAGCGCAACCATCCATATTAAAACATGCCTCACATGGCTTTTGTGTAACTTCCAATAAATGTTGTATGTGCTTTTATGAAAGACTGCCTTTCTGGTGGATTACATAGGATGTTGTGTGAGTCGTGTTGTGGGTGTTTTAATATGGATGAATACGCTTTTTTGAAAGCTTTTGGACTGTTGAACAAAAACACCCAATTACTGCCATTATAAAACTTGGAAGAAACTTTTTATATTTTGATGTTTTAATTTGTCTGAAAGAAGAAAGTCATATACACCTATATGCTTTGAGAATGAGTAAAACGTGGACTAATTATCATTATTGGGTGAAATAAACAATTAAGATATGCTTTTTTATGGGCGTTAAATAACATACATAATAATATACATATAATATATAAATACCAGTGAATTGACAAGCACAAATCTTATATCACGTTGTGTGATTAATTTAATTACTCTCCCACCATAAATTTACTGACTGAAAAAGAAACTTTTACAAATGCATATTTAATAAGATGAGTCACAAAAATAACTGTTTTTATGCCTTTTCACCGCTAATTTCCCATTGTATGTCTTTGTTAATCCTGACAGTAGTTTATAGGGGTGGGCGATTTTTGATTTTGGACGATAAATATTTCTTCACAATCTGCTTTTTAAGGAATATCGTAGTGCTATTTTATCATCTCCGTCTCAATATGCTACAAAGCGACACACATTCACATCCGTGTTAACTCAGTGGTAGGGTTGGGTATAGTTTAGGGTTTGTTCGATACCGGTGCCAAATCGATACTTTTAAAACAGTTCCGGTGCCTAAATGGTGCCTTAATCGATCCTTACAAATAAAAATGGTAACACTTTATAATAACTGCACACTATGCATTAAACAGTTGGTTCATCCTTTATAAAAGCACTGTTCCAACATTAATAGTCATTAGTAAGCAGTTTATAAATACAGCTGTAAATGCAATGTTCTTGATTTATAATCATATTTATATAAAAGGAGATTTAAAGGCTTGTTATCAACCAAACAGAACAAATAAAAACAACACAGAGGGATACAGAACTATTCATATATGCAAATAATATGAAACTGTACAACTGTTCACTTGAATGATTTATCATGAAATTGCATGAAAGGTTTAAAAAGTCTATTCATAAAGTATCTGAAAAAGATACTATAAAGAATGCATTACATTACATTAAATAAAGAACAAATCATTAATGAATCAATAAACTAAGCTTATGAAACAATAACTAACATATGATCCAATGCCATGTCTCAAGTCAAGTGAATAAATCATCTTATAACAGGCCTCCAATACTGACACGACTGACAAAAATAAACATGTTCGCGTGAGCAGGTGAGAGAAGACCGAACGCAAGAATAATCGTGGGCAGATGACATATTATAAACATATTATAGACATATTATAACACTCTTTCATAGTGTATATAACAGCTGTTCTTGTTTAGAGTAACTAGGAGAGGAGATGTAAATGACTCTTCCTTTTAGTCTCAATACTAAATCATTATTTAGACGTGTATTTTAGAAACAAGTTCTTATTTAGAAAGAACAAAAGACTTTAAGTGGGACATATTGATATAATACTTGACTGCTTTCCAATAGTAGGTTCGTGCATGAGTAGTTCTGCACACTGAGAGACTCGAAGAAAGAAGCTATTAACCATATGCCCTCCAGGTCTAAATGCCACTGAATTTTAGAGATTCCACCGAGGTTTCTAACATTTCACATTGCCCAAATGCACGTCAAATGTAATGCATCGTGTTCAGCTCTATTGGCTGTTCTCTGCTGCATCACATTCCTGAATAACGTGATAAGACGTGGCATATGTTCTTAAAACGAGGGTTCAGTCCCGAATTGGCACTGCACCACTTGAGGACTAAAGAAATGCAGCAGACACGTTGCGGTTCACAGCTTCAGTCCGTAACTAGGTCAGATTTGTTTCATCCTATACCCATTAACTAACAACCAAATAAATAGTTGAGCCCCAGTATAATGGTGTTTCCTTTGCTTTGTCTGTGCCAGTCAGCAGTTTGTTGTGCGTGTTGAAAATGATTCCACGTTTCCTCTTTAGCACTAATTAAATCGCCCTTCTCTTCCCCGTTCTGCCTGTCAGAGCCGTCCATTAGCATAATAAAAGAAAGAACCCTTTGTGCAACCTCTCAATTCAATTCCATCGGCGACCGAGGGCTTTCAGTTCCCAGCATGCTGGTAAATCTAGGCACCATTTGGAGATTAATATTCGGCATTTGCACTTATTAATGACTCGCATCTGGTAATTAGAGAATGTAGAGACTTCCGGGGGTCTGTGTCTTGGGACATGGTAAGTCGGGACTGGATTTCAAAAATACACTGAAAGCCAGGCTGCTTTTGGTCTTTGTCTTAAAGCTTGTGCTGAACATTCGCTAAATCAAATTTCACCAAGAAAAAAAAAAAAGCTTGTTTGACAGGATGCACACAAATTTTCAATCAATACAGTTCCCCTTAGAATAAAAAGGCCACTCTCTTTAAATTATAAACACCACCTGATAGCAATAGGAAGTAGCAAATTGTAGTTTCCCCAGGGTGAGAGGTAAACTATAGGTTATTATAATGAACTAAAACCAAAAAACTGTTACTTCAAATAAAATAAACTTTAATGGATATACAATAAAATATATTAATATAGAAAAAATTATACTAATTATAATATATAATGCAATAACGTTTCTATAATATTAAATACTACAAAGGCCATTAACCTTTAAAGAGTATATCTACTTTACAAATAGTGATTTAGTTAAGCTGTTAAAATTAAATGGTACTTAGACACAAATGCTCCAATTATGTAGACAAGTATAGGCCAGAGGTCATAAAAGAGGCAAATCATAGGTAGAAAAACCTGAGTATGTTTCTGTGTGTGTGTGTGTCATGAAGTAAGAGTGAATTTGGGTCACAGGAGCTTCCTGTATTTCCTGATGTGTAAGTACAGCAGGCCGTTTCTCTGTACTGGAACTACATCATATGTTCTCCATTCAGCACCAAGTCATGAGTTGAGCCTAAAGCCACACGTTGAGAATACACACGTAGACACCTCCCCCCACACACACAAACACAGACCGAGCAGAAGACTTCTATAACCCAAACACATTACCCACATGTTCTTGAGACGAAACAATATCCCATAATAGAACACAACAGTCATGGTTCAGGAAGCAAAATGCCAATTGAATTTACATAACATAACATGTGAAACATTCAAAACAATGCTACGAGCTCTTGAGGATAAACAGTGGTATTTTCATTCTCTAGATGCAATAAGAAATTGTTATTTCAAAAAATCATGTATAATTGCCAAATTGTAGAACCAGTAATATATGCATGATAAAGTTAAAAAATAATAATAATCAATCATTTCTTGATGTTATGCATAAGTTCTGTAAGCCTGTTTAGTCTCTAGATTCAGCATGTGCAGAACATCACACACACACACACACACACCACTAAATAATCGCGTTCCTTATTCTCTACACTTCCTCCTGACATAATGAGATCATCTGTCTAGTACATTTGGCTGTGGCGTGCGTGCGCACATGGTCGCGCGAGCACATAATTACAATCCACTCCTCATGTAAATACATGCAAAATAAAGCTCAAAATGTATATACGTAGCAGGAGTAGAGCATCAAATTTAGCGCAGTGTACATGGTGTGCCCAAGCGCCCAAAAACAGGGAAGAGAAAGAAAGAAAGAGGGTGCCTATGCCACACCTCACTCATTCAGAAACAGCAGCGCTCCCTCTCCCACTGTAAGACATAATCACATGGTCTACGAGATTTACAACTCCAGAGTAAATCTTAGTTCATTCCCACAACATATGTGAAGTCTGGGCCAAATATAGTCCAAACGCAAGGCAAAAGCCACAGTGCGTGCAAGAGCAGCGCCGCGTCAAGAGCGCGTCTCCGAAATAACCAGCGCTCACTGAACAATAGTAAACACACGAGTGCTGGGCATGCCCGAGTCACTAAGCCGAATCGATTCTGTTGAACTGTTCGTTCATTTAAAAACGATTCACTTACTGGTTTTGAAATAGTATTATATTAAGAGTAACAGGGCGTCAAATAAATCACTAATCAACAAATAAAAATAAAATTATTTAAGCTTTTTTTAAGTCTTTAAAAACTACAAATATCACAATGCAGATACTTTGCCACAGCAACACAGCGCACCTGTAATCTCAAATACAAACAAAATAGCCTACTAATTTGGTGTATTGTGCATTTTGCGTGTTATATATAATTTGTTGATCACACAACTATTTATCTGACTCGCTTCAGACCAATTCGTTAAGGAACCGATTCAAATGAACAATTCGTATACGAATCACTACTCCACAACCATGATCCCTATCAGCTTTTAAGCCATCACGATGAGCCTAGTATGACAATCAGATTTAAAAGCAGGCCAAGTTGTATTATTTTTATTATTGTTTTGAACAACCTACAAAAGAATCATATTCACGTCCGACGCGAAACCCAAAATGACCTACATACTCAGACTGACTGTATTTCCTCCATCCAATGTGTTGAACAGATTTTCTCCCCCAAATCCATACGTGTCATCTCATCTGAGAGAGAAGTCGTCACGTGCGGTAATGTAGTAAGCTAAGAAAAAATGGTCAATCTTTTGTTGGATCTCCCGTTTAATCTTAATCCGATTTGAATCTCGATCTCCGTGCGTCCGAACAGCAGCGGGCGCACAACATAAATGAATCTAAACCCTAAAAATAACTACCCATGGTCCTCTAAAAATGCTCTTTGCTGCCACAGAAACACATGTCCAGTGAATGAACATGCAGAAGAACAACAGAGACAGCTGCACCCACCTCGTGGTTTGAGAGGACACCGGTCCGGTCCGGGGGTGTGGACCGGTGGTGTCCGTCGATGGAGAGCCAGCACGGGATGAAGTGAGCTGGATGCGGCTGATACAGACAGGTGTGGGAGGATGTTTGGGCTGCGTGTCGGTGCTGGATGCTGTCAGGATAGGGACCAGCTTAATCCTCCATCTGAACGCAGACAGCCTCTCCTCGGCCACTCCACCCCTCCCTCTTCAGCGAGGTCCGATTCGCCAAGGAATCGCTTGGTTCTTTGTATTGAATCAATTGAATCGATTCGCAACGCGTTCGTAAGTCCCTCGACTGTTTTGAGAGAAAATTTCACATTTAGTGGTTTTAAATTAAATTGTATTTAAAAATTACAACATTTGCAAGCTCACTGAATTACACAAACCAGTTTTGTTTTATTTTACTTTTAATTTCAGAAACCACCAATGAATGAAAACTGCATGAATACTGTCCAATATGGATGTATACTAACACGCAGACAAACAAAAAATATAAACAAATAACCCTTACAGAAA
Source organism: Enteromius trimaculatus (assembly GCA_032361065.1). Lineage (NCBI taxonomy): Eukaryota > Metazoa > Chordata > Actinopteri > Cypriniformes > Cyprinidae > Enteromius > Enteromius trimaculatus. The sequence goes on from JAUMHP010000065.1 coordinate 5,470,898, forward strand.
TTAACCATGGTTTTAATCAAATAAAAAAGCTATGGTTACAGTACTGTAGTTAAACCACAAATTAACCATGGGCTACTTACCCTTACCATAGTTTAACCATGGTATTTGTAGAGAAACTGTGGTTATACAAATGGTAATCAATACACCAAAAAAACGTGGTTACTAAACTTTTACTACAATAAAACCATGATTAAATTGGAAAGCTTTAACAACATCAGGTCTATAAGGCAATTCATGGTTGCAAAGTTGTTTTAAATCTAGCTAGCTGTTACACCACAACTGTTAACGTGTTTAGATGTTAGGGTTTTTCAAGAGGCTAGCCACATGGCAAACTCTGACAAGTTTATGTTTAAAACTCTAGTGTTTGGTCCTTTCAGTATGTTTGCGATTTTAACTATTCAGTTAGGTCCATATATATTTGGACACTGTTACAATTGTATAATTTTTTTTAGCTGCTGACCATATCAGTTGCAGATATAACGAATATGGACTTAAAGTGCACACTTTGATCTATCGGAGAGATCAGGAACATTAGGAGTGGCCAAATCAACAGTTTGGTAAATTCTGAGAAAAAGGAAAGAATGCACCGGTGAGCTCAGCAACATGAAGAGGTCCATGGAGAACAACAGTGGTGGATGAATGGAGGATCCTCTCTTTTACAACATCCAGCCAAGAGACGAAAACTCTCCAGGAGGTAGACGTGTCAGTGTCAAAGTCTACAATCAAGAGAAGACTTCACCAGAGCAAATAGAGAGGTTACACCACAAAGTGCACACTAGGCCATTTGAATTTGCCAAAAAAACATCTGAAGAAGTCAGATGACTTCTGGAAAACATTCTTTGGACGGCTGAAATTATGGTCAACTTGTACTAGAATGACAGGAAGAAGTAAGGTATAAAGAATGCTTGGAACAGCTCACGATCCAAGCACACAACCTCATCTGTGAAACATGTGGAGCAGTTAGGAAATGAGCATGCATGGCGTCCAGTGGCACTTGGTTACTGGGATGTTTGCCCAGATTAAGTCCAATGGAGCAAAGTTGATTGGATGGTACTTCATAGTACAAATAGAAATGACCCAACACATACAGTAAAAAAACAACAACTCAGGAGTTTATGAAGGTAAAAAAAAATAATATTCTGCAATGGCCAAGTCAGCCTCCTGGTCTCAACCTGATTGAGCATGCATTTCACTTGTTGAAGATAAAACTAAAAACAGAAAGACCCACAAGTAAAAACAACAAGTGAAGTCTGCTGTCTTCTTGATTGTTTCATTGGAAATATATTCTGGTGGCATACACAGAGCAATATGCTAAATAAGAAAATGGTCACAATTCTGTCACAACAACATAAGTGCATGTTTATCAAATCACGCATAAAGATGAAGATAAAACAAAACAAACAAACAAACAAACAAACAAAAAAACAAGAAAAACATCCTGCCGCTGGTTCTGTAAACACTTCACGGTGTAAAACTGTATCCCTTTATTCATCCTTTGTGTCTTGATGTAGTTTTATTTTTTATCTACCCTGGCAAGGTTATTGCTGTCGTTTGTTTTTTCAGTTATTTTCATTTTTGTCATTATGTGTATCTGTACTGTATCATTGTGTTTAATAAATTAATAATAATAATAAAAAAACGAACGAAAAACAAACGAATCGACTGAATCGTGCAGAAGTCTGATTCGTTTGGCGAATCGGCTCGTTGGGCTTGAAACGAACTGTCCGAACGAGCCGATTCGCCAAAACGAATCAGACTTCTGCACGCTATCATCCCTCAATCCGACGCCTTCTGTTCTTCTCTCTCATAGCCGTCTGCCTCCCTGGGGTCCTCCTGCAAGGTCAGGCATGGAAGAAAAGAAGGAAATGAAACGACCGGAGAGAAAAATGGACAAAATAATAATAATAATAATAAACACATATAGATTAATATATATATATATATATATATATATATTTGCTTTATTGTTATTCTACCTACAAATGTGCAGTTTGTCATGCTAATAAAACATGCATTTTTTTTTTTTATCAAATAACATGTCTCCTTTAATAAACAGTGTCAGTACGACACGAAATACTAATGTTTCCTAATTCACATATTTCAAAAGTAAACGGTATCCTACATGCTTATTTTCATTTCATTCATACATGATACTGCACATTGCTTATTTCATATTAAAAAAGAGTCGGTCTCCATACATAGGCTGTTGCTACAACCCTCGTGACGTCAGCGCACATGACCGGAACTCGATCACATGATCAGTGTTTTCAAAGAAAACTTGTATCCATTCACCCGGACGCTGCTGAGATCCTGCGCTTTATCACTGTAAGTAAAAGATTTTATTACCCATCATATATCCACAAGCATTATTCGACAATTAGCGATAAAACGTTAAAACAGCAGCTGGGCGTAAATAAAGGTGGAGGATTGATGTCTTTAATATAAGTTCAAAATCAAACATATGCAGTATGATTAACGTTATATATTGTCATGCTGATTGCACACTGTACATTTTATCCGATCATATGTATTAAAGCTAATGTGCATCTTGGTTGTCCTGCTCCTCACTGGACTGGGCTTTGCTTGATCATCTGAATTGTTCAGTGTTGGTCAATACAGTATTGATCTGTCTTTATTTTTAGAGTCTTAAGGTTGCAGTGACCTGTTATCTGTGAGAAGTCATGAGGCTTGTGATTCTGGACGACTATGATCTGGCCAGCGAATGGGCTGCAAAGTACATCCGCAACCGTATCATCCATTTCAAACCCACTGCTGACCGCTACTTCACTTTAGGACTTCCAACAGGTGAACTATAAATTACCGATCAGTTCCCAGTCTATAAAATCCAATCCTGCCCTATGTATGCCTCTCAGAAATATATCAGATTCTGCATTCAATATGATTATTACATAATCTGTTTATTTGCAGGTAGCACACCCCTCGGCTGCTATAAAAAGCTAATCGAATACCATAAGAATGGGGACCTGTCCTTTAAATACGTGAAGACCTTTAACATGGATGAGTATGTGGGTGAGTGAACTGCACAGACCGCTTCTTTATAAAAGTGCAGAGTGTGCAAGATCTCCACAAACTCTCTCAAAACACTGCAGAACTAGTGCTGCTGATGCAGCAAGTCAGCATGAAATGAGGCGGGTAATGCATAAAACAATGTTAAAAAGTGTTTACACACCAGCCCTTCATCCTCTTCCTTTTCTAGTCTAGTTAAGAAATCTTAATCAACATTACAGTTGCATTGTGACATTTTCACGACAAGTTTTCCTCTCCTCACAATTAATTATGACTGTGCTAGAGTAGAAAATAATTAAAAACACCATCATCATTTCTTTCTAACATTGTCTTCTTTTTCAGGTCTGCCCAGGGATCATCCCGAGAGCTATCACTCCTACATGTGGAATAACTTCTTTAAGCACGTTGACATCGAACCCCAGAACACCCATATACTAGACGGCAACGCCAGCGACCTGCAGGCCGAGTGTGAAGCCTTTGAGCAGAAAATTACTGCTGCTGGTGGAATTGAGCTGTTTGTGGGAGGTGCAGTCAATAAATCAGATCCCCAAAAATAGTTTTTTCAGACACAGAATAATGGGGCACACCAGCAACACAGTGCTTTGTGATGCATAGTTTAATCTGTACACACAAAACTGGCTCTCTAAGCAGTTAAACTGCTGCAATAACAAGTGCTTTCTGTCAGTAATGCACATTCAACTCAAAAATCAAAGGTCTGTTTGTTGGCCGCAGAATTGATTCTTTAACTTGCTGTAGCAATAATTGATTGAATATTTGTCCGTTTTATTGTAGTATTATTTATATACTATTCATATTGAATAAGCATTTATTGTAATATTTTTAACTTTAAGTTTGGCTAATTTTATGCATTTTTAAAAATATTTCTATTTAGCTTTGATTTATTATTATATCAGTTTAGATTTTGTAAATATATGCATTTTTAGTTTTATTATTTATGTTTTATGTGATTGCAGATTTATTTCATTAAATAGAATCAATTTTTAATGGTTTTAGTTAATAACAAAACAACAAACGTTGTTTTATAAAAAACTTCGGGAGGAGCACGCGCAGGTAATCAATAATTGATCTCCGCCTTCTAATCATCCACTTATCTCATCCTCCTATCAGACTGCTCGATTCTCCCTATACATCATCAGGAAACCTTTCTCCCACATCTCGATCTTAGTCTTACATCTCGATGACAACATACACAGTAGAAAAAAAATTGTCAAAAGAAAATGTACATTTTATATTTGTGACTATAATGCCTGTTTTCAATCATTTGCATTACTTCATACCCAACTGCTATTATATTAGAATCATTGCATATTTTCCACTAATCTGTTATTAATCTTTCTCTATTCTGTCTCTCTTGTTTTTGTAGGCATTGGTCCAGATGGGCATATCGCCTTTAATGAGCCCGGCTCCAGTCTTGTGTCCAGGACCAGAGTGAAGACCCTGGCCAAGGACACGATAGTAGCCAACGCTCGATTCTTTGGGAACGATCTTTCCAAAGTGCCCACCATGACTCTCACCGTTGGGGTAGGAACAGTGATGGATGCCAGAGAGGTAAATTAAAGGAGTCACACAAAGCAAGCTAATGTGATTCTTTAGGGTCTTAATGGAAAGTTTGTAATATAGTTTGTTTTAAAATTTCTCAAAGATGGTTTAAACAGCGCTAATTTTACCCTGTCATAAACAGCTCTTTTGAAATCACTCTGTTCTGTGTACTTCCCCTTTAAATCTTCACAAGCTCTGCTGACTCCACCCCTCTTTTCAGAGGCACTCTCAGAGGATCTGTTTTAGCTGTATTCATAGTGAAACTTGCTAATTAGCACATTATTAGGAAAGGCGATTTGCAAAGATTCATTAAAAGACATTATACTCACTGCTTCTGTAGGTGAGGCTGGATCATGAATGATTCGCGCGAACGTATATGCATTTCGGTTGATCAAGGGTGCGTTTCCCTTCAAAACCAAAGTAACGTTAATCCTCCGCGTCTTCAGTCACTCAGATGTCGGGGGTAAATCACTACTGCTATGTTCATTAATACATTCAACAACTAAACACCTCAATCTCTTAGGAGTCTTGCTTGTCTCTGTGACTCGGCCTGATCACGGCTCACGCTGCTGTCAATCAACTATTGTGGGATGCACACCGACATGCATTTGAGAATGGATTGATTTCAGAAGGGGCAACTATTTTTTTATTAAATTATAAGAAAACTACTGGTTGCTCTTCACCATTGTAGGGTGGTTGTTTACACACACTCCCAACACACATTTCAGTCCAAACTGCTTGAAAAAGCGCATTTGGCACCGGATGACCCCTTTAAAGAATAAGGGATAATCACATATTAATTAGGAGACCATTCAGCTGACATTCTGTAGTATCATCTGGCATATAAGTCATACTTAGACATATTAAGATGCACAGAACAGAAAACAAGCTGATATATATATATATTATATATTACTTACCACATGTATATTCATTCTTAATACTTTAAAATATAAGATTGCACAGTATAAATCTGAAGTGGGTGTTTGTGGTTGAAACTGAATATAGAATGAACAAAACATTTTTTGTCCTTAATTTCAATAGCACCCTTTGTTATATAAGTGTCTTTCTTTTGTCCTGGTCAGACACACTTTTGCTTGGAGCATTTGTCATCTGCAATTGATGTATACAATTATCTTTTATATAGTAACAAATGTTCTCTTTGTTATAGCCCTAAATTGAATATGAGTCTGTGTCTCAGTGTGAGACCGATTGTGCTGGAAATACAAACAAGTATATCAACATACCTGAATACTTTAACAGACAGGATGCTGAGTAAAATGTCCTTCGGGTCACTTGATTTTGTTGATGTGGATGCCAGACGTCATCTGATTATCATCATAATATTATTATTATAACAGACAGTGTGAATGTCCTAAAATTTTCCCAAGTTGCATTGTACCCTAAACACACAAACACAGATTTGTTTTGTTATGTTTGTGAGGATTTTGATAGACTTCTTGTTTTTATACTGACCTAACAATATTTCTTTATCGCCCTATACCAACCCTAAACCTGCCCATTTTAAGATAAACTTCATTTAGCATTTTTAATAAATGATTTCCCTACAGAGGACTGATCAAATGTCCTCACAAAGTCCTCAAAAATAAAAAATGTCAGGTTTTACTATCATTGTGGGGACATTGGTCCCCCCCCCCAATATGTGTATGTGTGTGTGTGTGTGTGCGTGTATATAACATGTTAGTGCTGTCAAATAATTAATCGCATCCAAAATAAAACGTGTTTGTTTACTTAGTATATGTTAAAAATATGCTGTTTATATATTCAATATTATATATATATGTGTGTGTGTGTGTTTGTGTATGTGTGTATACATGTTTATACATGTAAATGTTTTAAAAATAATAAATATTGTACATGTGTGTATTTATGAATACATAATTTTAATACATACATTTAGTATGTACACAAGAACATTTATTCGATTAATAGTTTGAAAGCACTAATATATACACACAGTGTTGGGGAAAGTTACTTTTAAAAGTAATGCATTACAATATTGCGTTACTTCCTAAAAAAGTAACTACTTATGTTACTTAGTTACTTTTTATGGAAAGTCATGCATTATGTTAGTGGTTAGTTTTTGAAGCAATTTTTGCTTGTAAATATGGTTGAACTGGATCATCAAAGGTCAGCAGCAAAGACATTGGTTAATAAAATGAGATTAGATACATTTGTGTAATTTAATTTGTTCCAGGTTTGCGTCATATTCTGAGTTTATTTTAATTCATTTTGGTGAATACTAAATCTGTTTTTTGAGAGTGAGATGAATTATTGCACATAATTGCACCGCGCACAATTCCTCTGTATTTCTGATTTCTCCCAACATGGAGTCAGAAGACTTGTCAGTCAATAAATAAGAAAACAAAATGTACCTGTCGTTACGTTTTTGGAAAAGTAACATGAAAAAAATGACAGTAACTTGTGTAAGCCACTATTCTGAATGTGATCATTGTAAGACAATACTATGTTTTTGTCCTTGATTTGCAGGTCATGATTCTGATCACAGGGGCTCATAAGGCCTTTGCCCTGTATAAAGCCATCGAGGAGGGAGTGAACCACATGTGGACAGTATCTGCCTTCCAGCAGCATCCACGAACCATTTTTATTTGCGATGAAGATGCGACGCTGGAACTCAGGGTCAAAACTGTGAAGTATTTTAAAGGTACGTGACTGAGCTCTCTGCTGCCCGAGGGGCAAATCCTGGACTCATGTAGATGGAAAGTTGCTCTTCCTTGGAAGCAGATTCTTTAAAGAACAAAGACCTGGTAAATTGACCAAATAGTTACTTATTCATGAAAACAAGCATTGAAAGGTATGTAACATGTTAATTCCGGTTTATCAGTTTGCAATTTAAAATTTGATTGAGGTTTACTGTTATGACTTCATGAAATTCTGTACCTCCTCATGGCTTCATATTCATAATACTATCCACAACATTTATTTAATGGAATTAGTTGTGTTCAGCAAGTATGCACTACATTGATATGTTTCTAAAGATTTATATTATGCTCTTCTTTTGAACAACTGGTTATGAAAAAACCTTATCATTAAGCAGCACAATTGTTTTCAACATTAATAATAATATTAAATATTATCATGTTAAAATGATATGATGCAGAAAACTGCAGAAATGAGGCTGAAAATTCAACTTTGCATCACAGGAATAAATAAAATTGTTCAATATATTTAAATTGAAAATGTAAAAATATTTTATAATATTGCTGCTTCTACTGTGTATTTCATCGAATAAATGCGGCCTTGATGAACACAAGAGACATCTTTTAAAAACATTTAAAGACTTTTACCAACCCCACAATTTTAGCCATCCTTTTTCCTTCCGAGGAACCCAATAGAGCAGCTGCTTGTTTGCTTTTCATAGTTTTTACTGATCTCATCTTGGTTTTAGTGGTTGGCTCGTCTCAAGGTCAATATCTGTCTAAAGACGGCAGGTTCAAGATCTAAACCCGTCTGGAATGTCCATCACAAGCACTTTTCTCAGAAACACGATCTGTCCTGTCTTAAGGGCTTTGGTCTCTCCTGGGGGTTTAATATCTTTGGCTGGGCTGGATTTCCTAAACATACTGACGGATCTTCTGTCCTGCAGGGCTGATGCACGTCCACAATCAGCTAGTTGAGCCGATGCTCAGCGTGAAGGACTACATGGACTGAACGCGCCAGACGGGACGTCTGGAAAAACTGGAGAAAAACCAGAATGCCATCAGTGTGAATGAGTGGAAACTGGCCTCAGGGACCACAGCAGTTTTGAATGGTCATAAAGCATTACAGGTAGATGTTGTACAAAACACCTCGGCTTTCTCATGGTGCCATGTTCACGTACTCCAATTGGATCTCTGTATTAGCCCTCATAATTCACTTTGAACCTACTTTAAGGCCAGTATTAACAGGGAAAAGGCAATGTTTTAGGGATATTATACAAAGAAGAAGTCTTACTTTAACCCTTTCATCTATACTGTTTTAGATAACACTATCACACTCCTTCACATCACTAATGAAAGAAAACATCTGTTACAACCTGTTCTGAGGAAGCGCACATATCAGTTCCTCTGTACTGTAGTTTAATCAGGAAATATCGTATGTCTGCATTTCAAGCCAAGCATCTGTTTTCACTGATGTCAGTTTTTTATTAACACACTATGACCCACAGCTACTTAAAGTTGACTTGAACGTGGAATTTTACTACAAGGCAACTTATTGGAAGTGTTTTTCTGGGGGGATATTTTTTTTTTTAGACACACGTAAAATACACTTAAAAGTCTCTTCCCTAAATTCTCCAAATGTACGATCTCTCCCTGTCCATGTGAAACCTCCGGGTTTTATAATACCCTGTCATTTGTGCTGATAAACACAAGTTAACCCGAAAGCTGATCTGTGATCAGAATTTCCTACTAAGTAATTTTATACAATTTAAATTTACATTTTCTTGCCTTTGAATGAATCCAGGTTACTTGCAGCATGTAAATCCAGTGGCAAATGCTGGAAAAGTTTTTCATGTTTTATAATTCCTGTATTAAAAGGCTTTCATTGGGTCATCTGAGTAGATAAGTTTGTGAATGTTTTTGAAGTTAACTAATTTCACACGATGTGTAGTACCCGTGTATTCTCTTCAGTTGCTGTTCTTTGTGATATACAGGCTGTTTCATTTCTTAAAACTGTAAGGCAAAGGTCTAACATTTTCATTTCATTGCTTTCTGAATAAGCCTGTTGAGTTTTTGTTGTTTCTAAACCCTCCTGTTCTGTACTTTAGGAGAGCATACATTTGTATTGATTTACAGGCTCGTTCGAAGACTATGTGACTGTTAACAGCTTTGCACTCCAAAAACCAAATCATCCTCTTGTGTCTTTCTGTAATTGCTCATGAATGCTTAAATAAAAGAAAGCTTCATTTATGATGTACAGGTTGTGTTTTGAGTATCACAATGCACATTTTGAACACAGCCATTTGCATATTTAAAATCGGTTATGAAGAAGACAATATAGCCATATATTCGTAAGAAAATACTTTTTGTGTATATGCCTGAATAATATAATATGACTGAAATTCAGAGGAAGCTGAAACTATGGTTTAAAAATGTTCACCCAGTAGACCTTTTTGTTGTTGACATTTTTATATTCTCCATGTCTGTGGAGTATATATACAAGTAATCAAATATAAAAAAGCATAGACAGATAAACCTACAAAAGAGCAGTGTGAATAACTCCTTTAACATCAAGCATGGCTCGATTTTTCATTTTCCCATTCATGCATGTTTCTTAATCGATATAACATCAGGTATATTTACATAATATATATATATATATATATATATATATATATATTGCAATACTGCCCAGCCCTATAAAGAAATAAAGTTTATTGAAATGTAATGCGTGCAAATAATTTCCAAATAATATTTTAATTTAATAGGCTAAATAACTGTCCTGAAGCTTAAAACACACTTGAGTCAAAGCCATTACATTTTGATTCACGTTCTTTATTTTTACAGCACAAAAGTATGGTTATTATTCAAACTCTTCTTTCAGTCTCCAGCTACTGAAAAGATGGTGCACTTAAAGGCTTACTTCACCTAAAAAATGAAAATTGATTACTCACCCTTCATGTCGTTCCAAACCCATAAGACCTTTGTTCGGAATGCAAATTAAGATATTTTTGATAAAATCTGAGAGATTTCTGATACTCCATAGACATCAAGGATATTACTACAATCAGTGCACAGAAACATAGCAGGGACATCAGTAAAATAGAGTCTCTGGAGGGTCAAAGAGCTCTTAGATTTCATCGAACTGATCTAATCTAAAGTGGTAACACTTTATTTCGACAGTCCATATTAAACATTCTACTAACAGTAAGTAACTGCAACTACATGTCAACTAGCAGTCATTAGAGTATTAGTAGACTAACACTTTATTTTGATGGGTCCACAACATACTACATACTGACCATGAGACACTTATGCAAATATATGTCAACATATTTACTAAAAATAGACCTACCCTAACAGTCTACTCTAAGAGTTAGTAAACATGTAGCTTCAAATTCATGAGAATTAGTTGACATGTAGTAAAGTTACTTATAGTTAGTAAATATTTTAAAGGGGTAATTGTAATTTCAAAGCTTTCTCTTTGGAGTGTTACAAGCTGTTAATGCATAGGTATGCAACTTTCCTTGCAAAACCAAATAAATATTATTTCTAAAAGTTATGACTTGTCCACACCCCCTAAAGCGGCTCATTTAAACAAGCCCCTTGTCTACATCACAGAGTGGATTTGATTTTAAACACCGCCCAAATGTTTATGCCATGTTCTGGAGACATTGTGTGTTGTTTTGTGCTTCCAATAGAGGACACAAATAGAAAGTGGGAAAGTGGTCAGTGGTTAAGTAGTATTTACAGCACTGTTCCAGAACCCAAATATTAGAGTGTGTTCAATGCATTTATGAAGGACTGATTCCTGACTGGCTGTGCTCAGAGACTATAAAGAGGAGCAATTCTAACTCGGCAAGAACAGTCTGGTGCTTCTGACTCACGCCCTTTAAGTAAGTTATGTTTTCATATTAAAATAACTGGATGCAACAAATGCCTCGTTTGTAATGGATTTTATTGTTTTTGTGTCATAGTGCCGGGACGCAGTATTAAGGTATAGTAAGTGGCATAACATTTCCATCAGACGCTTGCGGTATTCGGCCAATCACAATGCACTGAATAGCTGGCCAATCAGAGCACACTTCGTTTTTTTAGAACGATGATATTTGTACAAATCGACCTGTTTTAGGAGGCGGGGTTAAAGGAGAATCAATAATGCACAATATGTGGGGGGAAAAAATCTTTTTTTTCACTTTAAACTGGATAAACACATTACATTACACCAAATACACAAAATAATGTGCTTTTAAGCAACATCACATGGCCCCTTTAATCTATGTCCCGAAGATGAACAACGGTGTGTGTTTGGAGCAACATGAGGTCAAGTAATTAATGACACAATATTTATTTTGGGTGAACTATCCCTTTAATTTCAACTGTAACAGAAACAGGGTTCTATATGTACAAACAAATCTCCATATGTTTGTAGTTATGAGGTGAAATAAGACACTGACATGCAATAGTCTTGTCAGAATTGCCCAATTTCTGCTTATAGTTGCAAAAACTCAAACACACAGAAATGTTTCCGAAAATGTCCCAGACTGCCTTTAGCCTTACATCCAGCACCACTGCAACCTCTGCAGCTTGATGGAAATAAAAATAAATGTGTTCAAAGGAAAACAGCGCTGCCAAATACTTCTGCATCCACTCAGTCTAAGCTTGCAGTCTCTGAATCTGCTCCTGAGAGATCTGCAATGTTGTTTCAGCATGATGAAGATTAATTCATCAAACCTGCTTTAAGTTCCCAGAACAGCATCACTTAGTTATATGAACTTTAATAGCCTTTCTAAATCAATCATCATACTGTACAACTACTTCCGCTTAAGAACGTTGATGAAAGCGTCTTTTGGGACGTCAATGTTTCCAATGCGGCGCATTTTCTTCTTTCCCTCAGCCTGCTTCTTTAGCAGTTTCATTTTTCGTGTAATGTCACCACCGTACTAGAAAAGACAAGACGTGAACCAATAATCAACAGCCAATCAAAAAAGTTGGAAGAAACATCTTTCAGAAGAGGTACTCACACATTTTGCTAGGACATTCTTTCGATATGCTTTTATCCTAAAAGAGGCAAACAAATATAAGGAATATTAAAGGAATATCTCATCTAAAAATGAAAATCTTCAAATTTACTTTTTTTAAAAATGCCAAGTCGGGAAATCCCAAACAAACTTGTAGCCAATCAGCAGTAAGGGGTGTGTCTACTAAGAATGTGGAGGAGAGTGCGTTCAGTAAACAACCAACCAAAAAAAAACAAAATAAGGATAATATATGCGGAACGATAAGACAAGAGGTGGTTTTTCTCGATAGGTGAGTGTCTACATCTGACGTCACGGGACAGCTAAAAGTCTGCCTACACTGGACGTGATGAAGCAACTGTTGACAATCATTTGAAATTTATGTCAGCACGTCATAAATAGAATGTGGCAGCAGTTTTCTGTTGTGTAATAAAAACATAACGGGTTATTGTGTAAGGTTTTTGTAGACAACATAGTTCCATGTGTTATATTGCATTTCTGTAAATAGATCCTCCTAAGTATTACACACTGCACCTTTAAGTTTGAAGTTATTATCTCAGTAACATGCACAATACGACAGGCCCACACTTACGTTTCTCGAGCGATGATCTTGTTGCCGATGGCTGCTTGCACTGCGATCTCAAACATCTGTCTGGGGATGGACTCCCGTAGTCTCTCACATATGGCTTTACCTGCACTGCACGCATTGTCTCTGAACACAAGGAGGATTTAGAGCTTATGTTATTTATTTATTTTTTTTAGCAATCACATCACAAACATGGAAGATGATATCGGGATGCTGCCAATTTCCAGCTTAAATCACACACAAACTACACAGCAGCAGTTGCGCTTCTTAGGAACAAAATTAAACACAGCTGCCGATCTTTAAAGCCATTTTCACATTTGAAAGGGATTCGGGTATTTAATTACATTTTAATGATCATAAATACCTCTGGAAATATAAGTAAAACTGTAACTATATTATGAAATATCAAAACTTGCTTATGAACAATAGTAGCAAGCTCTTCCACCGGCCGGCCGTTGAGGAGGAAGTCCATCTTAATCAGATCAGCGGCTTCATAACCAGCATCCTCATAATCAAAGCTATGGACAACAGGAAAATAAATTCACAGGAGTGACATAAACCCGAAATGAAAAGTGAAATATCTAAATATCACTTATTTACAATATTTTTCTAATGTGTTCATAACTTTTATTTTGTCTTTGTTCTGCATGGAAGTGTTTTTTTTAATGTTATGAGTTTCTAAAATATGCACTACATAAAAGTCTTATTATTAATATAAGCGCTAATTCGTTCTTTCAAACTGAGCTCACCTGGCGTATCCCGATGACATGGATTTCAGCTGGTCGTAAAAATCCACCACAATTTCGTTGAGAGGGAAAATATACTTCATCATCACCCGATGGTCATCGATGTAGAACATATTCTTCTGAATGGCCCTGCGGCTCTTCAACGAGACAGAGAAATGCATTGTGCGTCACTACAACTGCAAAAGTCAAAATGCGCATTCACAGAAATTGGAAGGCAAAATAAGTTTAGTGGCATTTGGTATTTTTCTTCGAATAAGAAGAGACCAAGATTATTACTATGCTTAGTTTTTATGGAGTTAACTTAACTAAACTGCAGTCAGTAAAGGTGATCTATCTAATCTCACCTGACACAGGGTCATGATCTTCCCGGTGAAGTCGTCTGGAGCGATGACGGTTCCCATCACCATGGGTTCCAGATACTCCACGACCTGTGACTTATCAGGGAACTGAGCAGGGTTGATGATGGTGATCACTTCTTCACCGTGTTCCTACAAATCAAAAACTGCTTATCGCTAACTGCTGTTCATACATATATCTCTGCATACCATCTGCACGAGCAAAACTCACCAACAATTACCAGGGCGGGCCAGAATTGCTGCTTTCAAATGGTAGTTTTTAGCATGTTGCTTTCCAGTTCCTAAGACGTTTTGAGTATGTTGTTTTATCCCATGTTTCTCAGGGGTGCCTACAGGATTTCTTTAAAGGGTACGCACTTATTTTCTTTTTTTGGCAGCGAGTCATAGTTAATGTTTGAATAATTTAGGCTTTTTAAATCTTCACAACTTTCCTAAAATAAAACCTATAGATATTAAACAGTTCGAACACATCACAGTGTTAATTTCAATATTTAACCTACACTACCGTTCAAAAGTTTTAGAACAGTAAGATATTTAATGGTTTTTAAAGGTGTTTCTTCTGCCCATCAAGGCTGCATTTATTAAATTATAAATCCAGAAAAAATATTGTGAAATATTATTTCAATGTAAAATAACTGTTTTCTGTGTGAATATATTTTAAAATGTAATTTATTCCTGTGATACAAAGCATCATTCCTCCAGTC
>JAUMHP010000065.1:5523175-5535044 GCA_032361065.1 Enteromius trimaculatus
ATGATTACGTGACACTAACACAGAATTATGCATTAAGAGTTCGTGGTTATTTCACGCAATTCTGTGAGATCAGGTTGCAAAGTTTAACAACACCGAATCTGCATCCGTCTCCAATAATATAGATAAAACCATAAAGCATGAGTCAGGCTTTCAGACGGCTGTTGGCTTGAAAGGATACACGCAAACACACACTGTAAAGAAGACGCGACCGAGGAGTGTGTGCGTTCTCGCTTCACAGATGCTGTTCTGTTCTTTTTCACTTTTCATGGCTGAGCAAATAATTAACGAGAAACAGGATGAGGTTTGCTTTTTGTGACGCGCACAAACAGATTCAACTCCTCCCCTCTTAACACGACCTAGATTTGAAGAGCTCATCTGGACAATTTGCATGCAAATGATGCGTCATTTTTCTTCTGATATTTATTACTTATCTCCACATTTGCAAGTCTGTATTACAAATCTCAGTGTGGAGCGAAAAATTGCATGAGCTGAAGCAGGAACGATTATTCTGAGAGGCTGTGAAACTTCTGCGTAATGTGACTTCGTTATTATTATTATGTAGACTCTTTCTCGTTAGTTATTGATGAGGCTTTGCATAATTTCTAATTAGATGAGTTAAAAAGCTAGGATGCTGGATGACTTTGTAACTTTGTAACAGACTTTAAGTTAGCGCCATATTAGATTTTAGACACAAATGAAAATGAGGTTGCGAAAGAAAGCGCGGTCAGTGGATTGTTCTGTTGTTTAACAGTTCTGCCGATGAAACTTCTTATCCCGACTATACAGTAGATAGACAACATGCCATAAAGTCAAAATTTGTGAGTTGTGATTAGGCTACATGATCTAACCATAAGTCTATCAATATGGTGTATTACCTGACAACCGTTTTAAACCACAGCCACCTCACACTGTTAAATCCGCATTTAATAGCAACGATATTTTATGGTCAGTGCATTAATACTAATTTCGTGGCCTTAAAATTTAACTTGAGACAACAGCATTGACCTTTACATCTCAAAACCTTGTTAAATATGTTGCCTTTATTTGAATCTTTAACCAGATCTCTCAGGTGCTAAAAATAGACCAGCATTGGCCTTGGCAATTAAACCGCTACTTGAGCTAACGAGCCTATAGCCAAACAAATGGGAAAGCCCAATTAATTGAGCTTGTGAAATTCGAAATATGGTTTTATTCTAGTGGCGTTAAAGCCAAGTAAGCTGCCGCACATTAATTTGGCTTCATTTTCATTAGCTTGCTTGATAGAGCAGCGACTTGCAGTGGAAACTGTAGCCTTTCCGTTTCACTTAGCTTTCCATTAAATCAACAAATTAAAATGGCAGGGTGCTGATCAGTCAAGCCGTTGGTTTAGCAACAAAACTGTTTAAACGGTCTTTTAAACAAGCAGTAGCAAAACCACTAATTTGGTTGCAGCTAATGGGCAAAAAGCTTTCTGTTGATCAGTCATGGAGATCCATCTCGCAAGCGCTCAATTCCCAAAAGCATTCGATAACAAATCAAGCCAAGCCAAAAGAAAAAAGACACAAGGAAGGCAATCATTTATTTGAAGCACAGTGCATTCGCCAGAAAGGCCACAGATAGAGCCTTTTAAAGGCAGACGGGTGGATCTGTTATGCTGCTGACATCTTAACCGTCAGGCATCTATCACATCCGTGAAAATGACTCTCCTATTTGCGAGCACCAGCTGATGCACAAAGACAACAATCTGTTTAGCGTGGCACATGCTGGGTGTACGGCGGGCCGCCGCTGTGCTCGTTCGGTGGAGTAATGAGGAAGAGTTTGTGGTTATTTGTGAGTGAAGGTTCTCACTTTGTCATAGTGCTGTATGAAAGACATGGAAAATAGTCTGCACGGAGAAACCAGGAGAGAAAATCTGTAGAGAAATGACTTGACAAATCAAACTGTCACTTTGTTCAAACAATAGTTCAATACATTCAATCATGTAACTTTCTTCTGTGAATCACAAAATATGTTTTGCAGTAAGACTTGCAATAAGTAGTTGGTGAAATCAAGTCTCTTAAAATTAAATATAAAAAAAGTTATTATTAATGGCAATAATGTTCTTATGTCTGAAAAATGACAAAGCGCTTGATTTGACTTCACTTGACAAATTATTTATGAGCTTTAAGTTGTTAAATGTGGATTTGTGGCTTGGCTTATTCAGGGTCTGTCGTCTTATCTTTAACTCTCTCCTGATGGTGACATTTAAAAAATGTTGCAAGTGAGAATCATATGAAGTCTCTAGTGTGAGCAAACCAAAGCCACATTGCAATAACAGAGCCAGCTTCTGTTCCTTCTCAAGGGTGAAGAAAATCTCCACAAGCACAGTTACATAATTGCTTTTTTTCACCTTTACGACCTTGTGAATTACATGACAATCACACGTTCCTCTAAAGAAGGACAGAAGATCTTGAATTCTTCAATGCCAGCACTGCATTTGCTAGTAAGATTCTTATAATGTAATTCTCACTGGCTTCTAACAGAGTCTCAGTCAACAAGTTCAAACACCAGTTTAGCATTAGCTGACTTTGGCAAGAAAAACTGGATATTAAGATTTGGTTTATGGATTTCTTTTGTATTTTTCAGATTATCACCCTGCAGTTTTAAACAGCTGTTGACAGATTTAGCAGCAGTGTACATTTGGCCTTTGAAATTTACAGTGTAGGCATACTGATGAATTACTTGCTGAAAATTATTTTGTTTAGGATTAAATGACCTGTAAAGTTCAGCTTGACAAAGTCAATATCCAAATTGGTAACACTTCAGAATAGGGGTCCAAAATAATGCATTAGTTAAGCATTAATTAATGGTTAATTTGTTCACAATTAAGCATTAGTTGAGCAAAAACACACTAGTAATTAATGATTAAAATGTTAGGTTAATCACTAATTACTAGTGTGTTTTTGCTCAACTAATGCTTAACTACGAACAAATTAACCATTAATTAATGCTTAACTAATGCATTATTTTGGACCCCTGTTCTGAAGTGTTACCAAAAAATTCTCTCTATAGCCTAAATGAAGTGCCATAATCCTTGGTATTGTTAGACAGGAGCTGTCATTCACTGTCATCTGGCCCCTGATTGATGAAGGATAATGACCTCTTCCTCTTCACCCATTTTTAGAACTCCATTTAAGGGTTATTCTATAATCAGTCAGAATGAACCGTCTGGAAAACAGCGGCCTGTCAGAAACGAAACCTCATCTGGATTCCCCTGCCCTCAATTTCATGTGTGATGCTGGGGTCATGTATGAAAAACCCAGGATGCCTTGTTCTGCAATCTGGTTTGACAACCAATACAACAGGTTGGGCTTTGAAAATAGGGCTAGTTTTGTAAATCCCATAAAAGGGGTGAACAAAAGGTAAATCTGACATAATGAAACAAATGTCTCTGTTATATTTTAACCCAAATCAAAAGGAAACCTTTGAAAAATTTTGTAATATTGCATATAAATTCACATAAATAATTTCCACTTGAATTACAGTTTAACAAAAACTAAAACATAAACTTATAAACAATGTGATGGATATTTGTCAGTGATAAATTAAACATTTTAGAAATGTCAAGAAATGTTTGTTGTATTGTGATTAGCCAATCTGATTTGAAGAACCAGTTTATAGTTTTTGTGAAGTTTAGGCTTACAATTGGTGTTTGGTGCTTGTACATCATGTCAGTCATCTATCATTTCCTCTGATTTTAGCCATTACTCATGGGTAGGGTTAGGTTTAGATGTAGAAATATGGTCAAAACTAAAATTTTGGAATAAAATGTTGTTCCAAGGTCAACAAAATATGTTAATCCAGGAACACGCCTAACTCAGCAAAATCAGGATGTGCGGTGCGGGCATGCACTTTTTCAAGCTGTTTGGACTCAAATGTGTGCTGGGAATGTGTGTACACAACCACCCTACAATGATAAAGATCCAGCAGTAGTTTTCTTTTCATTTAATAAAAATAAGTTGCCCCTTCTGAAATCAAGCCATTCTCAAATGCATGCTGGTGTGGCGTCATACCAACAGAGGCCACTCCAACAATAGTTGATTGACAGCAGTGTGTTACGCAGACTGAACAGACTGCTTCTGGCCGAATTCTGTAGTAGGCATATCATGGACACTTACCTATCCCATGAGAGGACGCATTATTTTCGAAAAATGGCGGAAAGTTGAGGCGCGGCTCATTTCAAGTGTACATACGTCAGGAAAAAAAAACGTTGTTTATTGTGATTAAATTACACTTGTTTAACACAATCTAAATAAACGGTTGACTTATTGAAAGTTTAAATTGCCGCGCTGTTGTGACAATGCATGACACATGACAACATCAATATGGCGGATATAGTACGTCCGAATTCCATTCATACTACCCACATTCATACTATATAGAACACAGGTGTCAAATTTAATTCCTGGAGGGCCGGAGCCCTGCAGAGTTTAGTTCCAACCCTGCTCCAAAACATACTATGCAGTTGTCAATTAAGCCTGAAGGACTTGATTAGTTGGATCAGGTGTGTTTAATTACGGTTGCATCTAAACTGTGCAAGGCTCCGGCCCTCCAGGAATTGAATTTGACACAATTTCAGACAAAGCACTGGTGTCTTACCTCAGACCCGCCCTGAGTGAGCCGTCATCAGACTGAGACACAGAGACAACCAGGACTCCTAAGCAAGGTGTTTTGTTGTTGAATGTATTAATGAACATAGCAGTAGTCATTTACTCCCGACATCTGAGTGACTGAAGAAGTGGAAGATTAACGTTACGTTTGGTTCTGAAGGGAAACAACCTCTTGATCAACCGGAATGCGTTTATGTTCTCGTGAATCATTCTTGATCCAGCCTCACCTACAGAAGCAGGGAGTATAATGTCTTTTAATGAATCTTTGCAAATACCTTTTCCTAATAATGTGCTAATTAGCAAGTTTCACTATGAATATATCTAAAAAACAGATCCTCTAAGAGTGCCTTGGAAAGAGGGGCGGAGTCAGCAGAGCTTGTGAAGATTTAAAGGGGAAGTACAGAGTGATTTCTAAAGAGCTGTTTTTGACAGGGTAAAATGAGAATTTTAAAACAAAGTAAATTACAAACTTTCCCCTAAAGAATCATATTAGCTTGTGGAAAATTGGCTTTGTATGACTCCTTTAAAAACATTTATTTTGTGTTTGGTGTGTCTGATCTTGTTCAGCTTGTGAGCCTCCTGTATATACAGCATTACTGTTTGAATGTAATGGTTGTCTGTTTGCCTGTCAGTCTGTTCTTTGTTCCCTCTGGTTTACGGCTTATTGTTCTAGCATTCCCATGAAGAAGGCTAGATCTTCACCTCTGCAGTCACAACATTACAGTTTTTCACTGGCATGTCTTTTTGACTAGTGCATCTTTGAGCCTATATTTAGTAAAAGTAAAATACCTAAACTGTTCAAATCAGATACTCCAGTGCTTTTACTAAAGTTGTTTTTAAATTGGTTTGTAACTTGTAGTGGACAAATTTGTACTGTAAGGTATCTGTACTTTTACTCAAATACGGTTTATAGGTAATATTTACACCTCTGGAAAGGGGATTTTAAAGTGCCCCTATTATACCATTTCCAATATTACCTCATGTGCAAGTGAATGTAAATGATCTACAAAGTTGTAAATCCGAAAGTGCACAATAAATAGCGTTAGTTTCCCAGAATAAAGAATTGACTTGTATACAGCCTAAATACAAATTTTAACGCATATTAAATGCATATTTTGAGAATACAAAAGCGCTTATTTCATCTTGCATGGATGTAAACCTATTCTTGCATTTACTGTAATTATAATTTTCAGGGGGAAATGTCGCAAATAATGCAAAAATTGCACTGCAAAGTATATGGTCCTAAATATATGCAAATCAATACTTTTACCTTTTTAATATGATCTGGACACCCCCCTTTGACAGATTTCATATTTTGTATGCTGTGCTCTGGACAGAGACTGTGCACTTTATTAACTGAGGTCAAGACAAAGGTATTAGATAAATAAATAAATAAACTCAGACTCAAACTGTTCCTGACCTAATTGAGGCACTAGAAATCGTTGGTCATTAACTTCATGCCCTCAGTGTCTTGCTAACGGAATTGTCTCATGGATTTGACAGTGGACCTCAGATCCGCAGAGTAGATGAGAGTTAAGCTGCAGTGCAGAGAGAAGCCTCCTCCGCTAAAATCAATCTGAATGGGGACTTAGCTGAAGTATTGCGTGTCACGCTCATAGTATTTTGTTCCTCTGACCCCGCTGAAAGGTCTTGGAGGGAAATCCCTGTATCTGACGATATAATTCCATAACCCATGCCCTGATCTTTTCTTGCACCAAAAAATGAAAACTGGCTAAACATTTACTCACCTTTAGGCTATCCAAGATATACAAATGATATACAATTGGTTTCTTCATCAGAGTAGATTTTGTGACAAAAGTGACAAATGCTTTAGTATTCGTTAATAATGGATTTGTTTCTTTGAAACATGCAGCCTTTCATTTCACAAAACATTAATTAATGGACTGGAGCCATGTAGATACTTTGATGTTTTTGTTCGACTGTCATCTGACGGCACCCGTTTACTGCTGAGGATCCATTGTTGAGCAAGTTATGAATTGCTACATTTCTCAAAATTTTCAGCAAATTTACATTTTTGGATGAACTATTGGTTTCTGGTTCCTAAGTTGCTTGGAAAAAAAAGATAGCAATACTTTCCATAAAATTATGGTAACACTTTAAAATAAGGAACACTTACTCATTGTACTCACTACAACTTTTCCCTCAATAAATTCACATTTGCTGCTTATTAATAGTTAGGTAGTTGTTAAGTCTAGGTAGGTCATGTAAAATAAGCCATGCATATTTTGTACTAATAAATGGCTAATATTCCAGTAACATGCATGCTAATAAGCAACTATAGAGACCCTAAAATAAAATGTTACTACAAATACAATTTAACCTATTTTGCTATTGACATATTTAGCATTGTCCCCAAGATCATAGTCATCATACAGCTTTGCACAAAACAATGGCAAAATAATGTATATAAGCATGTATTTGACCATCCTGGACACTGGAAAACCCCCTGAAAGAGATATAAATAAAAGAATCAGGCATTAATATATTTGTTCGAGTTGTTTATTTAGCAAGAAGCTGTTGAAAGAGTAAGTAGAATGATGTTTGAAAGAAAAAGTACCATTTAGAAATCGAGTCCAAGCACTTAAAGGACTAAAGCGGTTCAGTTGTTGGTCGTGTGCCTGAATTCACATTTACATTATAGGAAACAACATATTCATATAGAATGATAACAGACATTAGTGGTGATTCATTTCAAAAAGTATACAACTTACTGATTTTTCTCCATATTTTCAATGAAAAGAATAGTGAAAATGCAGTCATTTACTCACCCTCATGTTGTTCCAAATCCGTATGCTGGTATTTTTTCTGAAGTGCATGCAAAAGAAGACTTTCTGAAAGGTCCTCATGTAGTTTCATGGCAATCGTGTCTGTAAACCTTCCAGAAGTACACAAAAATAGCAAAATAACAACAGCATACGCATTTAGAGCACCATGTAAGAGGTTTTTAAATGCATTGTTCTTTTAAATAATAACGCTGTCATTAAAAGCTGATCAGTTGTAACACCTATGAAGAAAAATCACCTATTATATTCAGACATTCTGTTCAAAACATCCCCTCTGAGAACACGAACCACCGGCACATCAATGTTTCAGTCATTCAGCAGGACAATGACAGAGAAATATACATTCTGTGTGAGGAAAGCTCTTTTCCATGCCAGGAAGTTTACATGTCACCTCTTCTTTTTTTATTGCTCAAACAGTTTCTGCATAACAAAGATGCAACCATCATTTAATACAATCAAAGCAATGTGAAAATTAAAGCAGAGCTTCAAACTATATGATAATCGCACAGAAAACAGATTTAATATGATAGCATTGAGAAATAAAGAGAATAAATTAATATATTTCAATAAATACACTGGTAAATAAATTGTAGCTAAAAATATTGAAAAACATATTGACACTTTGATATGAACTCCTAAACATTAGAAAATATTTGTCATAATGAACAAATTAACAATAATAAATAGTAATAAATAATTAGAACAACAATGTATACCAATCCGGAACATTTTGATCATTTTCTATAGAGCCAAAATGGCTGCAGCATGCTTAAACGAACATCTTACATCTTTCCCTTAAAATGAATAACTTAAAAGCTTGCCTGAAATCTCTGTAATACAGATGTTTTTTTCTCTGTATAAAACTGTACAAACAGACAACATAAAACAGGCTCATGGTACAGTTAATCACATACAAGTGTGTAACAACACATACATGAACAAATATTCCTTACATATATACAAAAAAAATATGTTGTCTACTCTGTGACAGGCAATTGAAATTTGCAGAATTCAGAGTCAGATACATTTATATGATGTTACTGCATCATATTTTGTAACACACTGAATTTTAGGAATATTTAGCTTTGTTTTAGAGGGTAAACGTTTGTAGTAAACATGCAGTAGTTGAAGCACTTCGGTCTTTTGGTCCAAAAAAATCATTGTCTGTAAGAGTTCAATTACAGGAAAGCACAGTGGCAAAATGAGGAAACTACTGAACATGAAATCACCATGATTATAATTTTTTTTTAACATGTTCACTAATTTCCTTAGCTCCAGCATGAAAGATGAAGTGTGTCATTTCGGCATCATTAGCGGCATCAAACAGATCGTTTCCAAACACTCCCTGTCTGCCATTGGTTGAAAAACAAATAGCCCCGCCCATATACAGTACGGCTGCTTAAAGTTCTTAAAGTGCCACAAAGCCACAGTGTTTTCACTCTTTAAGTAGACAACATACAGATGTCTTATAGTTATAGAGAAAGCATTTGAACTCCAAAAATTAAGCACTTCATCTTTGACGTAAGGATGTGAGGAAAGCTCAACTTGCTGTTATATTTATAACGGATCCATTAATATGCAATTTAAGAATAATGAACAAAAACTAGAAAATAGTGCATTTACATGCAATCATGAAGCACCAAGTCTAGTCATGTTTGAAGTAACATGGACCCATTTTGCTTTCTTGTGAGTAAATCTTAAAATAAGATATCACTCAAAAATTTATATTTCCCTAAAATAAACCCCAAGCCATCCAAGATGTTGATGAGTTTGTTTCTTCATCAGAACAGACATGAAGCACTTTCTCTCCACTGGATCCTTTGGAATAAATAGGCACCAACAGAATTAATGTCCAAATAGGTGTTAAAAACATCACAATAATAATCCATAAACTCAACATTTATAATATACATATCAGTCATTACAATAATACTACTTTATCACGTGAAAATGTGTCTTATCTTCAATCTGCGAAAACAAAAACAGTCCAATTTACTTGTGGATTATTCTGACGGCACCCATTCACTACAGAGGATCCATAGGTGAGCAAGTTGGAAAACCGGTTGGGAGAAATTTAGAGCAACAATTTTCAGCAAATTTCATTTTTGGGTAAGCTATTTCTTTTTAAACTAAAAAAATATGTATTCCTAATATTTCATCAAAATATAATCAAAATTGACTTTGACGATCTAGCCTTGTTGGCTTACATCAGAAAGTCTTGTTTATAAACAAAATGGAATACTATATATTCCCAATATGTAAGCTCAAACCCCAGCTTGTGTTTTGTTGTTGTTGAGTAATTTTACTCAGAAATAGGGCACATTATGGAAATAATACGGCATGCAATAGCGTTTTTTCTTGACTTCAAAGTTCAGGTTGAACAAGCTTTCCAAACAATCCTGATACATGCTGCTGCATCAGAGACCTTTATAAAGGTACGTAGTCAAAAACTGACAGTAAACAAATCTTCCAAAATGCTGTTAAAGGAACATTCCTGCTTCAGTAGAACAAAATAAAATCACAGACGATAAATATACAGCAATGTGTGTAAACGATTGATTTCAAATGTTTGTTCGTTTTTTTTGTGTATGGGCCCAGCACAAAATATCAGACCATCAGCACAAAAAGAGCTTGGCCTTATAACCAAAATATATTTATAGGCTACTCAAAAACAAGCACCATCACAAAAAGATTGAACTTTTACATCAAATGAATAAATAAATAAATAATTAAATAAATCACTATAATTTGCTAGTCTACATCACAGATAGAGGTCCAAAGTCAGATTCTCACAGAGCGAAACACAAACATAACACATCGTTTTCGTTTTCACTACGTACATATTTACAAAGGCAAATGTCATTTCAAAAGCACTGCTGAAAAAGCTGTAGAAAAGAGCGACGAGAGATAGAGAGAGATAGAAAGGCATCTTGCAACAATCCACGATACGTCTGTGTGGAGCAGATGGGAAAGAGCGTCGGAGCGTGATTATATTCAGTCCCTGGGTGGTTTTGGCCTAGTCTTTAATCCTGCTTAGTGGAACCCGTCGCAACCCTGGACACCGTCTAATAAGAGGGCATCATGTCTTTGATCACGGGTTCTCTGTTCAAATACGTTGCCCAGTAAACCAGGTTGAATGTCCCGAAGAGAACTGGGAACATGATGCGGGACATGCGGTCGATTTTACTCACGCTGTTGAAGGTTTTCTTCGCCTCGGCCGGTTTCCCGTCAGCTTTGGCCTTTCCCTGTTCGGCTATGCTTCCCTTGGCGATGGTGGGGAGGACCGTGTCCTTGGTGATGTTGGGGGCGTAGTTCGCCACAGCGACAGCGTAGGCGTTGTTTTTCTTGATGACTGAAGCTTTTTCCTTTTTCTGTTGGGAAAATAAAGAGTAATTTTTAACCAGAAGTTCACCTGCCAGTCCTGTTTGAGGAAGCAACTCTTTTGACTGTTTAGTTATGAAAGTGAGTGAGAACCATACTTAATTAACAATTTGTGAGGAAGTTGTGAAGTTAACAGCTGCAATAGAATTTAGTTTGTACCTAGTTATTTAACTAAACATCTAAACATTCGGTAACACTTTATTTTCATGGTCCCTTTTGAACAATCTGTTGACAATAAGTAGCTTTGCACCTACATGTCAGCTCACTCTCATTAGAATATTAGTACACTCTCTAATTAATATCTGCTAACTCTTTATTGTGATGTCTCCCAAAAGACGCTCTACTGACTGTAAGCAACTTTGCAACTACATATCACCCTATTCTAACCCTAACCCTACCAGTCTACTAATACTCTGCTAGCACTCTATTGAGAGTTAGTAGATATGTAGGTGCAATGCTACTTATAATCGACAGAATACTTTAAAGGGACCATCAAAATAAAGTCAAACCAAACGTTCTTAAATAAAGATACAATTGCTTGAGAAATGCAAAAACCGAAGACATTAATTATTGTTTCATGAAAAATGTATAAAAATTGTGTTTTTACTTAAAACAAATAAAACTCACTGGTGAAAAAATAAAACTATTCTCTCTAATCAATAAAAATCTATTCATGTTAAATGAAGCAATAACCTACTCATCCCTGATCGATGATGTAGATGAACCACAAAAAAAACAACATATTAAACAAATAAATGTTAAAACTAAAATATTATTTTAAGTATTAAATCCATTAAAATGGTTTGCTTTGAGTGTGAAAAAACAACATTAAAGAACAGATATTCATGCTACAGTGGCGGCTGCTGGTCTGTCAAATAAGGGAAGCTCATTTTCGGACTACATCATAAAATTGTCTATTTATTTTAAAGTAAATTTTGTCCTACGTTCCTTTTCAAGAAAGTGGTCTGTGACCCTGTCATACCAACTAGGCGTCTTTTCCAGTGACTTGACCAGTGTCCTCTCAATGGCCAGCAGAGCTAGGCTGCTTAAACGGCC
>JAUMHP010000065.1:5551232-5566939 GCA_032361065.1 Enteromius trimaculatus
TATAATATCTAATTAATTTAATAAGCTAGCAATGACTAAATATTAAAATTAAAGCTGATTTATTTCTTTTTTTTTCTTTATTTGAATTAAGTCTGATCCTACACATACAAACACAAAAACACTGAACTAAACCTAAACTGAAATAAAAATACACCTAAATAGAAATGTAAAAAAATGTATTTTTTCTTTGTAGGCAGTATACAGTGAGGAAGCTCATTAGGTTTTGTAACTAAACTGTGTGTTTGTGTGTCCGAGCCTCAGTCTGTGCACCGTGAAGATGTTAATTAAAGCGTGAAGATGACGATCGGTCACAGGAGGACACAGGAGATGCCGTGATTCCAGAACACACACTGGCTCCGTTCCAAACCCCAGTGAGCTGCTCTGCTGTCTACTATTTACATAAGCAGATGCTTTATAAGACAGCTTCATAATCGAAATCAAACCCCATGAGAGGCTGAAATAAAATGCTCTACATATCCAGTAAGCCTATTAATGCATACTTAAAGATAACGGTTCTTGTAATGGCAATGACGGTTCCATGAAGAACCTTTAATACCCATGCAAGTAGATATTTGAAAGCGGAAAGAGTTGGGAGTGTGCATGATGCCTTAATATGTTGTCTAGATAGACAGCTCCCTAGGGTTTGGAACAGAGCTAATATATAACAGCAACATGCTTGACACAAAGATTCTACTTAAGAAGCCTGACCTCACCCTGACCCGAAGACCTGAAGACCAACACAGTAATAACAAGAGAGTGACACTCGTTTTTTTTGTAATGAAGACAAAGAAACGGCCCTCTGAGACACGACTACATGGAGTCTGTTTAAAAAGGCAGCAATGAAACATCTATTGAAAAATGTCTTCTAATGTGTCTTCTAATGTGTTCTAAGTGTAGTATTGTGTTTTGGGCAATAATAAGCTGCTATATAGACCAGAAGGTCTGAAGGTCAGAAGGTCTGATGCTACACATACAAACACAAAAACATTGCAAATGATGACAGATCTACAGTGTTAATTATCGCGAGCGAGCCTGTGTGTCGTTCTATCCCACCGCAACCGTGATGCTGATCATCATAGTGATGCTGCCTGGGATCCAGATGTCTCATCTTCTAAGCACGGTGTCACTGACAGTATACCAACATCATTTGATCTTTCCCCTTCTCTCTCTCTGTCTCTCCATGTTTTCCATCTTTTTGCTGGGGAAACCCAGATACTTTGATGAAACCATCGCCATCAAGCATGTTCGCCAGTAATGATCTTACAAAAACACAGCGTGTGAACATCATGATGGACAGAAAAGAGAAGCAAAACTGAGAGAGGGCCGATTTGGTGATTAATGCAGTAGTTCACCAAAACATAAACCAAAAACATGCGTTATAATCTCACTCTCATGTCGTTCAAAATGACTGTGGTGCTTTCTTGTCACTTTGTATGTTGAATTACATGTTACCATTAAGGTTTAAATAGACATTAGGGTGAGCGAATAATATCAGATTTAGCATTTTTTACATTTTTAATGCAACGTAACGCAACATAATATAACGCAATGCAACGTAGTGTAACATTATGAATATTTTAAATTAAGAAAACTAATTTAAGGAACCAATAAAACATCACTTCTCCTAAAAATGTACATTCTGTCATAATTTACTCATACTTTATTTTGTAATTCACTGGGTGAAATGTTTTGATACCTTCTTTCATGCTCCAAAAGTTCTACAGTTTGGAAACGGCATCAGTGTTTTCATTTTCGGGCGAACTATCTCTTTAAGATCGGCTACATTGTGACATTATTTTCATGATAATTAAGCACATTTCCCTCTCATTATTCTTATTACTGTAATGCATCTGGCCATTTTCCCCCCCTTTTTCTTTGGTAATTCTCATTATTCT
The DNA here is from genome assembly GCA_032361065.1 of Enteromius trimaculatus. Taxonomy (NCBI): domain Eukaryota; kingdom Metazoa; phylum Chordata; class Actinopteri; order Cypriniformes; family Cyprinidae; genus Enteromius; species Enteromius trimaculatus. Next base: position 5,553,128 of record JAUMHP010000065.1, read on the forward strand.
CAATGGAACATCTCATTAGATTCTCATTAATGTAACACTGCTTGATTCTTATGACAATAATGTCATAAAATCTTAATGGTCCCAAAAATAGGCTTCATGTTCTTTAAGCAAAATATTATTTCATAGATTTCCATTCCTGATTTTTGGGGTGAAGTATGACCAGGAAAGAAGATTCAGTCACTAATATACTAATGCGTACTCATTGTTATCTTAAAACCAAGACAAGTCTGAATAACACATGAGCATCACGTACCCTGACATTATGTTCAAGTGCCCACCTGACACTATGCCTTTCCACTGCACTTGGTTTTTGTAAAAACACCCCTTCATTGCATCATTAATCAATGCGAACACACACACGCAAACACACAAACTGGAGGGGTTTTACTCTGAGTGGTTTCCCGGCCTGTGGCCTCAAGTAAGAAAGGTATTAAAAAATCCTTCAGATATTACAAACACTCAAGTGTGCAAAGTGTAGTGCACACTCAAGTGTGGCAGATGACCCAATTTCCTTCACACTAGACGGCATGTTCACGCTGTTGTAATGAATGATTAATCTTACATCACACGATGGGGACTTACAAGAGCCTCGGGAGAAAAGCCCAAGAGGCTCATGGGTGTGTATTTTAATGCACACATTTGTGTGAGCGTGTCGCCGGTACCGGTTTGAGTATATCCGCTTGCTATGGGTGATGTAAACGGAGCTTAACAAATAGGTCTGAGGAGAAGACACCGATCCTGCAGGACACAACAAGCAAAGCCATTGCTCGGCAGGGGAATACTGTCTTAGGAAATATTTGAGCTTAATGAATAGAATTACAACTCCTCTCATTGCCTTCATGCCCTAACAACATCAGAAAAACCTGTTGATCGGTTTTGATTCAATTCATGTTGTGCATCCACTTTCACTATACAACTCATTACAAAAACAGCTTCTTCAGCAAGATTCTCTTAAAACTTGCTTTTCAATAAAACTGTCAGACAAGATAGTAGAACCTATTTTGACCCATTTCACAACATACAAGTCTCAGATGTCAAAAGAAAGTGTCAGTTTCAGTTCAATAACCCACATATCATTTATTTTATCATTTTGTAAATGTGGAAGAAGAAACATGCTGTTTTCTGTACATGTCTTTTTAAATGCAAATGAGCTGCTGCTCCCCGTCCACCTTTCCAGAATAGGGCTGTGACTTTACAGCCCATTTCTCAGATGCTCTGCTAAAAAACATATGTTTTGTTTTGATTATCATGTCTTTTGCACTGAAATCAAGCATTTTAAACCCTATTAGTTCAAACTTATATTTTTATATGGTTTTTCTGATTTCTGTTTCTGAGTGCAGATATATGAAGCATGTGCATAGAAAGAGACTGTCACGGCATGCGAGTACTAAACTAAGTTTTTTCATTTTCTATTCCACTTAAACTGTAAAATACACAAAGGTTCATGTTAAAAACACACGAGTGTAAAATACAGCTGATAAAGAAATTGCATGTTTATATTATATCTGTGATAAATCCAATGTTCTCTAGTCACTTCTTAGGCTGGGACTCTAAATAGGGTCTAAATATTCTTGATATGTCACTTTTTAGTTAAAACCTGCTCTATCTACCTAATCTAAAAACCTGAAAAACGTATCGCGGTTTCCACAAAAATATGAAGCAGCACAACTGCTTTCTTAGTTTTCAACATTGATAACTACATAAAATAAATATTTTTGAGCACCAAATCACCATATTAGTAAGTTTTGCTAGAATAAATTCCATTTTGAAATATGTTACATAGTTTTTACAGTGCATGAAAAAATCCAGCCTTGGTGAGCATAAGGGACTTATTCCAAAAGCATTAAAGAATTAGTATTTTATATTAGTTATATATCTGTTCTCTAGTTATCCATATTTTTATAATTGTTATAAACATTATATAATTATAATGTTGTAAACAAGACATGAGGTGCGTCTTTTGGGTGTTGTTGTTGAACAGTCCCTGTGCTCAGCTGAAGTGGAATATCTTGTACGTGTTCTGGTCTCGATCTCACCCCACGTTGAGGATATGTTCGCTTTACTGAGCTACCAAATGCCAAGAAATGTCACTGCAAACCAAAGATGTGCATGAGAGAGAGAGAAAGACAGCGAGAGCGAACCACAGGAAGTGACAGGCAGGGTTTGTTGAGTCTTGCCCAGAGATCGTGTTAAAGCACACAGCAGATTTAGCAGAACAGAATGAATGTGTATTTCGTAAACTATGACAGAAAGAAGGACAAATCTGCTGTGACATCAGACAATCCTTCAAAATCATCCATGTTTATGCAACGTGTCTTATCATTCGAGGCTTTCAGAGGTTCTGTTCAAGGACAAACTTAACCAAAAATGTAACTTCTGTCATCATTTACTTACTGTCAACAGTGTTGGGCAAGCTACTTAGAAAATGTAGTGAGCTAAGCTATCAGTAACTCTACATTAAATTGAGAAATGTAGCAAGCTACTGTAAGCTACAGCAACATGGTAAGCTATTTTTTTTAAATTGAACCAAATCAAATGGTTCAAATCAATGCTACCTTAGTGATAATAAATCTCACTCAACAGATAGGAACGCATAATTGTGCAATTATATATTTAACAATTGTTCCAAACCGATTTGGCAACAAAAACAAACATCATTTCAATTAAGGTGTCAAGAGTGTGTACTGTATGTATTGTATCTAAATGCATGCATATGTGTAACTCAGTGCAGCTTAAACCACATTAGCAAAATTATTATAAACTACTCCAAACAGTACCAACATGGGAAAAAAGAGACCCGTTGTCTCAGTCAGAGTAAGGAACTTTTCGAGGTACAGCCACGGCAACTCCCCCCTTGGGATCAATTCCTCTCCGTCCTCTGACAACTTTCCAAAAAGTCATTCATTTCTTGCGTGTTCACCCAAGCATGTCACACGTCTGCTTCAGAAGGTGGCGCTAACACCAAAAGCTCATTGCCAAGCGCAGTAAGAAGTCACCGACATTATTGCAGCTGTATTGGCCCGTGAATGGTGGTGGCTTCATATACTGATCTAGGATCAGTGATCCGTATCATTTGTGTTTCTGATTTGTGCTTAAGCGTCAGAAATGCTTGGGAAAATGTAACGCTAGCATGTGTGGACGCTACCGCGCTACTTGATCAATAAAAGAGCTTCGCTACTGAAAAGCTATTTGATTTGGAAAATAGCAACGCTACTAAAAAATTGTAGTTAAACTAGTAGCGTCACTACTTGTAGAGACGCTACTGCCCATCACTGGTTTCAAATGCATGTGATTGACTTTAGAAGCATCTTTGAAGACTCTTTAGCTTGTTTTTCTATATAATTACACCATATCCATCAATCTGTGTCTTGACTCACCAGTGCTGGATCTGATGGTTTCGTTTCCCACGGTTTGTCCCAGCAAATCATACTGGTTTAATCTAGAGCTTTCCTCTTCTACCACCACAGAATTGGATGCGTTCTTTGTCCAGGTGTACGTCACTTCTGTTGTTGTGTAAGCATCTGAAGGAAGGATTGCAGTGGAGGCCACAATTAAAACTTTGCAGATTGTTTGAAAGTTTAAAACAATAATTACAAGCAAAACGCTGTTACTCACAGCTGCCGAACTTGAGAGGACAGGAGTGAAAGTCCATGGGGAAATCTTCAAGATGCATCGGACACTCAGCATGCACCGTCAACCTGTGATTTACATTCACAAACACAACAAAAGAAGATATTCTATGCCATTACCATTACTAGCATGAGTGGGTGATTACACATTAAAAATAAATAGAAATTAATTACTCAGCATAGACACATTCAATTAATCCAAAGTGTCAGTAAAGACATTTAAACAGTTAAAGAAGACTTCTGTTTCAAATAAATGCTGTGCTATGAACTTTTCAATCATCACCTCAAGCACAACTGTGGACTGCAGTAAACCATATTTACCAGTGTTGGAGCAATGACACAAACTAGATAGAGAGAGAGAGGAAAGAGAGTCGAACCTGTAACTCAAAAGTCGCGGGTTCGACTCCTAGGATTGCAGGTGCTCTCAACACCACCACTGAGGTGAGACCCTTAAGCAAGGCACCAATCCCCCATCTGCTCCCCAGGGGCCACAGCATTGGCTGCCCACTGCTCAGGGTGTGTGTTCACAGTGTGTGCACTTTGGATGGGTTAAATTCAGTGCACAAATTCCAAGTATGGGTCACCATACCTGGCCACAAGTTACTTTACTTTCACTATTTTTTATTAAAACTTTATATTATATATTTTTTTGATTTTCACATTCACTTTTCCTCTATTTCACTCTGTCTGCTGCTTTCTCGTTTTCAGTCTCTCTCTCAGTTTGTCTCCTTTTTTCTTTCTGCGCTTCACGGCTGAGTCAGGCTCTCATTGATTTGGCAGCGGCGAGGAGCATTTGTGCTCACAGGAAGAGCTGCGAGCAAGAGAGCGATTTAGAAGAGAGAAAAAAGCAAACGAAATTGAGAGCGTACGTGTTGGAGAGTGTCATGATGTGTTCTGGAGCGGCGTCGGGATGAACAGAAGCGAGATCGAGTCATTATGAAAGGCCGAGTTGTTTGGGGCTCAAGTACACGACACACGACAATATATCACAGATTCTGCTCTTCCTGTTTCATCTGCAGGTAATTAAGAAGATTGATGATGATGTATGCAGACTCTTGAATATGCTGATTATAATGAGGACTACGCTTTACTAAGAGAACAAGTTGGTGGTTTCATTGAAATCGGCTCCTACCAAAGTGAGTGTCACATTTCTGAACACAGATTAAACATCTTAATTAGCGGCTAAATCTATACGGCCGCCTGTCATACTGTTGGAGCCAGTGAGGAATGAATTATTATAATTCTCAGAAATACAAGGTGATTCGGGGATTTACATGAGGAATGACTCCATTTGCCACCCACGATATGAGCTAAATGGATCGTTCACCAAAAATATAAATTCTGATAACATTATGTGAGGAACAGCCGAAAAAATTAAAGTCATTATTCACTGAAAAAATCACTGTAGGGCAAGATTCCTCAGTTGTGGTGTGTTCCTCATTCAAAAAAAGAAAAAAAGAAAACTTGGATTGTAGTTCAAGATAACAGTTTTTACAGTAAAAACAGACAACATGACTATAAATGATACAAAGGGTTTAAGACAATTAATATTCTGTAATATCATTGAATTAAAAACAAAACTTCAATTGACCTGAGCTGGATAATGAAAAAGGGTGTGCCTTGAGGATGATTAGATGCTACTTTTTTTTACAATTTGCAAGTCATTATGATCATAAATCTAATATTTTTACAGTAGGGTCAATATACAGGGTTTAAGCCTTAGAGACCCAAAACATTTTTGGGGCGCCTGCATTTTTCACAAATTGTCCTCTGCATTACAAATTGCAAACTACACACAAAATGAGTGAGACATACACAGTAGAACAGAATAAAATAGTGCAAATAATTTTTATGAACAATGTAAGCATAATGTAACATAATGTAACTAAATGGTTTATCTATTTGTTTTATGTCAAAGTACTTTTTTTTTTAAAGAATGCACTCATGCAAATGTGCTATTTTTTTTCATGCATGCATGACACACTTTACTTTCAAAACAAGAACACGCTAGATAATGGTTCAAAATATAAAAACCTGTTTATGGGTTGAATGTGGGACAATTAGAACCAGTTTGAGCACGGGGGTGGGACTAAGTAATTGTTCCTGTTTGGCTCAGAGGAATGAAATGAATTTCTCTGACGAATCAAGATTGTCAAAATGTGATGACATAATCATGTATGCTATGGAGCCTCTGAATATCCAAATGAGACAAATGAAACATCTCTGAAAAGTGGAGAATCACTGCTTTATGCCACTTTTTAAAGCAGTGTCTGTTTAAAGCGGTCAGATATAATTACCGTTTAAAAAGTTGTTAAACATTTAAGCTATTTAAAATAGCTATTTTTAGCCATGGGCAGCTGCCTCGGTCTTTGAGGGTTAAATGACAATTAATATTCAGTAATATTCATTAATTCAACTGCACCGACACTGACAATGTCAAATGAGATCAAGATTTTATGAAATTTTTAATGCACGGCACTTTCCAATGATGTTACATGTGGTAGCTTTTGATACTTTGAAAGCACAAAAGTAACACATTGCCTACCTCATGGTGTACAGCAGGGTGCCGTCATCTTGAATCCGCAGCAGTTTGTTGGGCATGGTCATGTTGTGCGCGACAGATTTCTTCCCGTTGTGAAAGAATGTGTCTGGAGTCCAGATCTTACTGGCCATCAGGTTGTTCAAACGCAGAATGTTCATTGGGCCCTCAAACTTCAGCCGTTCATCCTTCCAGCTCTGCCTAAAGAAGACATCGATGGTGTACTCCTGCAACAATATGAAACAACAGGACATTTTAGACCCATTCTGTTGGATGCTTACTGTGACCAATAAGGAGCTCAATTCCTGGAGGGCCACAGCTCTGCACAGGTCACCTCCAACCCTAATCAAACACACATGATCCAGCTAGTTAAGCTCTTCAGGATCACTAGAAACTTCCAAACAGGTGTGATTTAGAGCTGGTTGGAGCTAAACAATGCAGAGCTGTGGCCCTCCAGGACTTTGAGACCACTGCACTAAGGGCTCAAATGGTGTTTTGTTTGTGATAATTGAGCACACGATACTCTCTTATAGTGACTGATTGGTGGTATGTTCACGATCCAATTAATTGGACAACCTGGGTTTGCATTCCTCTTCAAGCAAAGCCGGTGAATGCAATTCAAATTCAGGCATTTTCTTACCCTCAAATGAACATTTTCTATCCACATATTTTTGCTCTGGTGGATAAACACAGTTTGCTAACTAATTTGCAAATGGAGTTTACTGCATTCGAGACAGTAGGGGAGAGTCAATCACTCAGACCTTTAACTAGTGCTGCTGAGGGTGATCAGATCCCACTCTCTGCTCCATGAGAGAGATTGTGCTGCCCAGAGATACGATTATGAAGCTCATCACGGCTGGTAGAACAGGGAAAACTTTTAAAATGCTTTAAAGAAAGATTACGAGAGGATTTTGGCTTTCGATTGGGAGGTCATAAGGTAACAGAGTTCTATGTAACAAGCAACAAGTTTAAAGCAACAAAGCAGTTTGGCCATAGTGAATGTGAAACTGCTGGAGCACAATTACAGCCAAGACAGTCCTATTCTCCAAAACTGTGTGCTTTGTACTCAGTTGTTTTTATATAATTTTGCTATGTTAAATGCAAACTATGATAGCATGCCAGAAACGGCGATACGAATCACACCCAGAGCAACACAGAGGTTGATTACTCAGGAAAAAAACTTTGTTTATTGTGATTAAATTAACAAAATCTAAAAAACGGATGACTTATTGAAAGTTTAAATTGTCGCTCTGTTGTGACGACGCGTGACACGTGACAACATCAATATGGCGGATGTAGTACGTCCGAATTCCATTCATACTACCCCCATTCATACTATATAGTACCTACTTTTTAACGGTTGGGTAGTACGCTCGTTTTAAATGTAGTACCTACTTAAGCAGTATGCGATTTCGGACGCAGCATATGTCTCCCACACACCTGATTCTACTCGTCAGCTCGTTAGAGACTGCAAGAACTAAATTGGGTGTGTCTGATTAGAGACACATACAAAATGTGCAGGGCAGGGGGTCTTTCAGGACAGGTTTGGGAAGCACTGATATAGATTTAAAAAAAAAAAAAAGCACTAAAATGTCAAAAACTGTAGACTGTTCTAATAATTAAAAACAGATGTAGAGAGGAAGCAGGTGTATATTACAGAAAAAAAGCAGCCTGACTGGAATCAATTCCTGATTTAAAACCAGAGCTAGGCAAAGTTAAATCAGTTCTGCATTGCAAGTTCCAGACTAAGAGTTCTGGTTTTAGAAGCTATAGACTGTGTCACACTGCAAGCAGTTACAGAGAAGTACTGCGACATAAGTTTTATGACCGCTCAGACAGTGTCTGAACACTACAGGGACTGTTGCCAGATTCCTTCGGCCACTGCAGGTGCTTTTTTTTGATGGATGCACAGCTCATTCTCTGGCACGTCTCTCGGATCTGAACGATTTGTCCAGTCAGCATTCTACAATGGTTATGACCGTCTAATTTCAGTCAAGAGGCTAGTATTGTCCCGGCTGAGGAGGGTTTATATGAAAATCCATTAACAAGTAGAGATGAACCATGAAACCCCACCACCATGCCATCCCTGCACTCATATTATTAAACATACACCCACCACACACATGTGCGCACACACACACATCAGGGAGTAAGGGAAATAAAGATAAGTAGGTGGTGAGGTCAGGGGTGTTTATGAGATTGCTTCACAGGTGCTGAGTATGCATTTACATTGGGTTACTCATAGACACATCATTTGTGTGTGTTCACTCCTTAGGGGCCCTCCCTCCACTTGGGGCCCTGGTAATTTACGCCCACTTTTCACCCAACTACGACGCCGCTGTGTGTGTGAAATAACTGCTCTTTGGTTTAAAAACATTTTAAAATATGAATATTCCTGTAATGCAAACATGAATTTGCAGAATAGAACATACTGAACATGGCAAATGTTTACACTTCTATTTATGGGGCTTAAAAATGGGAAAGAAAATTCAGACAGTGCACCATTGTCTTTCTTATTTCAATTAAGACACCAAACTCAGTTCATATAAAATATTACTTTACTGCAGTGCCACTAGCTACTAGATCTATAAAGCATATTATTATGCACCTTCTGGCTTTGCTCTTCTCTTTGTTTCAGACAACCAAGACTTTCAAGTGCTGTCATGGACCTCACTGCTGGGAGATATAAATTTTTCGAACTGCAGTATAGTCATCCCAGCTTCACTGCCACGTCTACGTTACCACTGTTTTGTTTAAATTACTTTTGGTTCTTCTATACCATCTGTATATCACTCAAGCTGATGATGGTTCAGGGGGTTAATGCAATAAATAAATATGGAGCGAGGACCAAAGATAACTTGTGCACAGTAAACTCAATGTAATTTTCTTGTATCACCCCAGCTGTATACGGAGACTCCTTGGGGCCGTAGGGCAGTACAGGGGCCAAACAAATACTACTCCCTCTATAACCTCCTTCTCCACTTTCCTTGTTGTCCTTCCATCTCACTCGCCTCTTATTCCATACCGTTTGCTCCATGGCTCAGAGGCACACAGCATTAATAGACATGATGAGCTTCTGTGCTAGTGTGTGTGTGTGTGCATTGTGGCTTTGTTTAGCCCAGATAAAGCAGTACCGGAGGCTTAGTTCAGAGCAGGTTTATCAGGATACAGAACCAGCAGTTTCACCCTCATCCATCACAACTGGACATCTCACATGAGGATGTTGGTTTAAGATTCCCAGTGCTACCCACAAGTCATATCTGTCAATGCACAGGCTGACAGAAACTAATGATAATAAAGAGAAGAAGGGTTGATGGAAAAACAGAGATGCTGGATCCCATAGGAAGAGAAACCATAAATGAAATCTCTTATACTTATAAAACCTTTTGTATCATATTCGATACAAAAAAACTCTAAATGATCAACATGAATAAAAGCTTGTAAATTGTCTACTATAGCTTCTGTTGTCTGACTTATAGTGTATACTTTTTTAGCATGTTATTTTAAAAAAGGTTCCCCTTGAGGTTGTGGTTCATGTGTCGTTGTGCTGTGAAATGTTAAAAGTCAGTGAAAGTAAATGCTAGAATAACTCACATCTTATATCAGTGTTATTTCAAGATAAATAATTGCTTGATCGACTGGTTTATATTGAGATCTCTGGTGTTTGATGTCAGAGTTTGGTAAACTGACATCAGATATTGTTTAGCTACACACACACACACACACACACACACACACACACACACACACACACACACGTAAAATCTACAATCTCCAAAAGCAAACCTTAAGCAATAACATTTTTCCTTAGAGAATATGTGATTACCTGATGCTACCTGGAAAAGTGATGTTCATTTGACATTGCTCTACAGATTCCTTCTGGGAATGCTATTTGTGTCACCTTTAATTTAAACAGAATTACCCTGGTACTGCTTCACATATTCTAATAAACCCTCACTAACCGATGTCAACTTGACGACAAACATGCTAACGCTCAGCAACCACACCTACCCAACCTCTTCAGCTCATTACCCAAGTGTCTTTTCACTCAGCTGTTTACCTGAGTGTCACACAGTTCCCAGCAAGGTCAGCTCTAATGATGAGGGTTAGCATGGCCACAGGGCATTGAGACAGAGAATGAGAGACAGGCCGTCACTGTAAACCCACAGCGCAGAAAACTAAATCCACAGGCTTTCACTAACAGCTCAAAGCTGTTGCCGATAACAATGTGACCTCTGACTTAAAGTGAAATCACACAACAACAAGCAAAATATATTGTCAGTTGTTTACAAGCTATTTACAAGCTAAGGAATCAAACTTGGCCATGTTTTAGAGCATGCTATGCTCGCTGTAGCCATTGCTTCAAATTACTGGCATGAATTATTCATCTGGAACAAAAAATCGTAAATGGCTTTGCTTGTGGTGTGTATACAGCAGCTCTTTAGATGGAAACTCATATCTAGATAGGCAACAACTGTGCATAGAATGATGAGAAATGAAGCAAACGTTTCTGAAAATTAAACAAAATTTGGTGAAGGAGGCTGTCTCTGAGTCCGTGTTACGGCTATGGAAGCCATTCTTGAGTCCTTGTCCTGCCCTGTCTGTCCTGCCACGGCCATGAGGGCCACCATAGTACCCACGCCTAGCCCTGCTATGGCTAAGGAAGCTGCCCCTGAGTTTTTGTCATGTCTCTTTACGACCACAGCGGTCGCTGAACCCTCGTCTTGGCTATAGATGCCATTTCTGAGTCCTGGTCCTGCTCTGTCATGGCTATGGAGGCTGTCTCTGAGCCCTTGTCATGCCCAGTCATGGCCACAAAGCCCATTTGATTTTGATTAGATTAGATTTGATTAGAGTTGGAGCTAAACTTTGCAGGGCAGTCAATCACCAGGAGCAGGGTTGGGTACCCCTGCCATAAGGCCATTGACCTCTCGTCCTGCTCTGTCACGGGTAAGCAGGCCATATTGAAGTACTTGTCAAGCCTAGTCACAGCCATGGAGGCTGATAACACCTCACCCTGCCCTGTTCCGACCACGGAGGCCACCAGCGACCTCGCAGCCTGCACTGTCCCGGCCAAAGGGGCCATCATTAATCTCTCTGTGCTCTCTTTTACAGTAACGTCTACTCCGCTCTGGAGGAGTTTTGTCCCGTCTGCTCCGTCCTGGTGGGCCTCTGATTCATCTGCTCTGCCCTGGAGGGCCTCACGTACGCTTCCCTTGCTACGCCGTGGATGGCTTCTGCTCTGCCTGCACCGCAGTGTTCCTGTGTGGCGCTATCCCTGCTCCACGGTCCAGGTCCTCCACAGCCTCACTATCTGTCTCTGCTCCATAAGACCTGGTCCCCTGTACGTTCTCTGCTTCTGCCTCTACTTCCACCCCCTCCTGGACATCACGGTGTTCTCGACATTGAGCGTCTGGAAGCCGCTCCTAAGGGAGGGGCTATGTCACGACATCCAGCTGGAGTTTCCACCAAAGGGCACTCCAGCCAGACCTGTGCTCGGCTCACAGACTGCATTACCCATCATGCTGCATTCTTGATACTGATCACACTCACACCTGCACCTCATTACCACACCCACATATTGATTGCGCACACACATAAAAACCAAAGCTCAATTCTCTGCGAAGTCTTGATTTGCCCTGTCTTTCATTTCTGAGCATTCTTTCCAGTGTTTGTTTTTCCCTGTTATTACCAGACTTTGATTCTGCGTTGTCTTCATTGCATTGTTTGCCGGTCTCTGATCTTGGCTGTACGACTTCTCTAATAAAAAGCAAATGGATCCGCACACCTCGGTTTCCTCCATTACAACAGTATTGTATTCTGGAAAAGCCTTTGCATTAAAATGCTCTCTAGGTCACCAGGTTTCGAAGCAGAGCTGAGGTTGACACTGAAATGTGTATTTGCATGTTGAATTCATAATGAAAGCGTAATATAGAAAAGAGCTACATGTATGATTCAGTGAGGCAGAATGAGTTCTTTTAAATAATTAAAGGTGCAAAGATTTACATGCAGAATGAGAAAGGACTATCTGCTACTACGTTGAGAAGGAATCTATTTCAAAATAAGTGGAGAAAAAAAATGACCGTCAACTGTCAGAGCACTTGAAAAGAAAAAAGAGAGAGGGATGGTGCGGCAGAGGAAGATGATAAGCTCCGGGGAATGTGGAGAGGCAAAGAAATGGAACAATTTGTCTTTGAAAATGAAAAAAATATATCAAAGACTTAGACGTGCCTCTGTGAACTGCTCTCCTTCTGCCTGACAGGGTCAGCATGCTAACGTGTGAAGGTACGACACAGACGTCGCTGTACAATAGAGAATGCCATGCATTGTATGTTTCAATATGGACTGCTGGGAAAAAAATACAGAAGAGCAGCCAGTTTTACATTGCCTTGAGAATGGAGGGAGAGAGAAAGAGTGAAGGTATAGATGAGCAGAAGCAAAGGAAGGAGGAAAGCAAGGGATAAAGCGATGGAAGGAAGAAGAAGGGTTTGTTTTCTTGGATCTGAGGAGCAGAAGGTGTAGCATCTGGGTCTAATCTCAAAGACACAGGAGAGCAGGGCTGAGACGCTCATACTGAGACGCTGATGAGTGGACACATGGACACAAACACAGTTATACACACACACACACGTTGGTTTCTGTGATTTATGGGGACTCTCCATAGGCGTAATGGTTTTTATACTGTACAAACTGTATGTGGTATTGTCCTACACTGACCCTACACCTAAACCTTTTTTACAGAAAACTGTGTGCATTGTTAGATTTTCCAAAAAACACTATTTAGTATGTTTTTTAAGCCTTAAACCTGCACACAAACACACGTATATGTAGCATGGGAACCACGTAATTTTTATATACTTAGACGATTCAAGGTAATTTTTTTTTTTCTTGCAATTATGAGTTTACATCACACATTTCACACTTTTTTCAGATTTGTGAACTATAAAGTTAAAATTGTGTGTTTATATTTCACAATTCCGATGTTTTCCTCCTTAGAATTATAAGAAATAAAGTCTGAATTGTCTGATAAAAAAGTTAGGCAACACTTTGCTTGAAGACATGACACCTTCAAAATTATATTGACATGACATACATCATAAATAAAGAAGGAGGTTTTAAGCATGTTTATGACAACAGTTATTAAGTGTCTTTCACTTATTTATGTCATTTTTAAAGCAAAGAAGACATTGTTTGAGATGCCTCAGTTATGGCAACTTGACATAAACCAATATATCATAACCTGTCAGCATTGACATAACTTATAAATTATTATTGCATTGACAATATAAAATAAATTAAATCAATAAAATAAATATTTTGTCATAAAATAATTTGACAGAATATTAACTGGCATTTAATGACATTTTAATGACAAATTCAATTTGTACCAATGTACTTGCGGTCAAGAGAAGTATTCATGACACTGTCATAAAATTATTGGACATAGTATTAACACTTAATGACATTTTAATTTCAAATTCAAGCCCACAAGATCCAGGGGACATGGTTCGATCCAGATCCAACTCCTCCCATCTTACACATTCATAAACCTACTCATCTCCACCCAAGGGTGTCTGCAGGTTTGACCAAATTAAATTTAAGACATTTTAAGACTTTTTAATACCATTTTCAAACCAAATTTAA
>JAUMHP010000065.1:5599341-5614711 GCA_032361065.1 Enteromius trimaculatus
GGAACACCCCTAACAACCACCCAAAACACAGTGACATCCACCTAGCCACCAACAGGAACACCCCTAACAACCACCCAAAACACAGTGTCATCCACCTAGCCACCAACAGGAACACCCTTAACAACCACCCAAACCACAGTGACATCCTAACAGCCACCCAAAACACCCATTGCAACCAACACGAATCACCCTGTTGAAATTTTGATGCAGTCACTCTCACAACAATTGAACAATGATTCAAAATACCCTAACAACCTCATAGTAACCAGCAAGAACACCCTAGCAACCACCCTGAACACATAACAATAATTCAACAATAAAACACCTCAACCTTATTAACCAGGCAGAATACCCTAGCAACCACCATGAACAACTTAAAAACAATTAAAGAATCCAAATGAAAGAGCAACTAGAAGAAGCACCCTAACAACCACCTAAAACACATTTGATTGACAACCCCCGTTGCAGCCAACCAGAATCGCCCTGTTGCGATCACGCCTGCAACAATCCAACAACCATTCAGAATGCCCTAACAACCAGCAAGCACACCCTATCAACCACCATGAACATCTTAGCAACAATCTAAGAACCCAAAACACCTAGCAAGCAGTCAGAACAGCTTAACAATCAACAAGAACACCCTAGCAACCAGCTATATCACCCTAGCAACCTCCAACACTGGTAATTTTTGTATGAACAGGACTCCTGTTTCTTCAGTTGCTTTGTTTTCAGTGATGCTCTGACAGACTGCCACATATATATTCATGGAGAGTGTGGCCACCCTACACTGCATTCAGTTTGGTTCCCTGGAGACTGATGGACATCAGCTGCTTCAGTATAAATACACTATATTAAAAACTCACATACAGACAGAACGCTTTGGAGTTCAAAAGAATGACACCGTCATACCCCCATCATCAGGACAACTGTGAAGGATACAGTGTATCTGTCTCTCATCACATGTTCATGTGAACGGCATGGCAATCAGCTGATCTCTGCTACTGATGCTGCTGTTTCCAGCTCTGTTGCCCGGGTAACAGCATCACTCCGAGAGTGATGGAGGAGGGGAGGAGAGAGAGAGAGAGAGAGAGAGAGAGAGAGAGAGAGAGAGAGAGAATCACTCATGCATAATCTCCCACAAAACTAGCTTTAGATAAACTATACCATCATCAAATAACCATAACAGCCCTTCTGCTCAGTCCCAAGTACTTACAGTAACAAAAGCTGTAAATCATCATTACAAATAATGGACTGTGTTCATTCATGTGTACGTTGTCATTTTAATGCATTACATAAAGGAGGAATAAAAGGTAGTGATAAAGTATTAGAGAGCCGGGAGACTGGGAATAGTTGTCTCAGTTACTAAGGTTTTGAATAAAATTTACAATAAAAAATGCTGTTCTC
The DNA here is from genome assembly GCA_032361065.1 of Enteromius trimaculatus. NCBI lineage: Eukaryota > Metazoa > Chordata > Actinopteri > Cypriniformes > Cyprinidae > Enteromius > Enteromius trimaculatus. The sequence continues at coordinate 5,600,746 of JAUMHP010000065.1, forward strand.
TATAGCAGTGGTTTTATATGTTGGTTAGCTGACCTTTCGTGACATGCTTATTTTTATTGGTTTGTTAATTTATTGTAAGGTGTCCTTGTTACACTGGACTTACTCATTTACATAAGGATTAGTACCAGTTAACTACATCTATTAACTACATGGTTAGTTTTAGGATTAGGATTTTTCTTTGGGTTAAGTTGATGTAATTATGCATAATTAATTATAAAACGGTTCCGTTCCTGGATTCTGATTGTCAGCAGCTTTGTTTTATTCACGATACAGGACGGCTATGACCGCTTTACCCAACAGTTGTGTGTGTCACTGAGCAACACCCTTAGCAAGCACCTTTTGCAACATAAACAATCACTAATACAGCATAAAACTGTTGTGTGTATTATGCATTTCGGCTAAATAAAATGTTTGATATTTAATGAAGTACTGTATGAGTGACCCCTGCTGGCGTTATGTTGCATCTTTCCTCTTTAATTTTGAGACCAATATTTCTGTGTCTACGAGTTTTCTGCTGCACGTATGGCTTTGTATGTGCATATGTCCATCAGTTTACACTACGGAAAAACAGATTACAAAACATCTGTTTTTTTGTCTTTTAGTGTAATGTGTTTGAGAAAATAGCATATATGATGTTAAAAATAAATGATGCAGCGGATGATAAGCTATTCTCTGTTTTTATTTAAGCTCCATTAGATTCATGATTTGAAACATTCTCTTGCAGTTTACTGTTGCTGTCAGGGACTATGTTTTTTTAGTGGAAGGACTGCATTTAACGTGCTAATATTTCAGTACACATCATTTTTGATATGTTTTAATATTTTTTTTTTATCGTGTGGTAACCGTTTTATAAAAGCAATAAGGTACTCCAGGCAGTGCTGTATCGTGAATAAATCACGGCTGAAGGGCGTAAAGGCACGACGCGTCTAACAACACCCTTCAGTCATGATTTATTCACGATACAGCACAGCCTCGAGTACCAGTTTACTTTCTTACTTTATACACTAAGCAGTCCCATAATCTTTACAATTTAAAATTTTGTTCATTGTGCTACCTGATGCCTCTTTGTAATTACTTAAGAAATATTAGATTAGATCCATACAAAAAATATGCATATTTATTTAATCACATGACATACAGAACAACCTGGTAAAGCAAAGAAAAGCATGAAAAACATAATTCATTCCTGCATCTACAACAACAGAGGTTCATTGGTCAGAATCACAGAACAATTCCTCATTGTTTGCTAATAAAAGCCACATCCATCCACACACACACAATATGCAGGTTCTCTTCGATGGGGGTTTCTCAGCACTTTTAATTGCTAATTCACTTTAGAGTGGTTTCCAGGGAAACAGTTACTATGGACTCGGACTGTTTATGGAGCTTTGCTACATGTTGCATCATATGATAGCAACAGACCGTCAGAAACAAACACGTTCACATACTGTAAAACATTTGAAAATCATCATTTCTGACACATTTTCTGCTGCATTAGATCTTTTCGAAATATGCATTGTATTATAAATTAATGTGGTTTTATGCATATGCACACGTGTTGCCATGGAAATGCAATTCAATGAGTAGAAAGGAGATACATGAGCTGTCTTCTGTGTGTGGGTAGTTGACTGTATGTGTGTGTGGAGTGGGGTTATCCTAAAATCCACAAGAATATGTGTGTGTGAGGGGGTAGAATGTAAGAACATGTGCTTGAACGTGTGTGTGCGTGTTATTCATGCACTTGTGCAAGAAGCCACGGCAAACATTTCCCGCACAGAGCATAATTACCGTAAGTGAGTTGAGATTCAGACACAATCTGAAGTGCAGCCAACCTGCGCCTACTCTTGACAGCTCAGCATATGATCTAACAGAGGCAAACGCCCACCACTCTCCTCTCCCTCAGATGCCTGAACCAAGAGCATTTATAGCACAAAAATAACTTTCACAGCTGGATCCCAAGAGCCCTTTAACATCTAAATGTACAGCCGGATTACTGTCATGACCTGTGTGAGAAAACATGCTTTCAGGTTTACCTGTATGAACTGGGAATCTTTAGCTTGTACTGTCATGCTTGCTTATATGAATTTAGTGTTTTATGTTCTTAATTAATACATTTACAGATGTACAGTAAGAGATTTACAGTAAATGTACATTCTAGAAGTCATGTCAGACATGATCATGAGGAATAAAGTTGAAATTAGGATATTGTCATATGTAGTAGTCATATGTTAGAGAAAAAAATAACTAGAAAAGTCAGAAATTAGATTAAAAACATTATAATAAGATAAGGATAAAATGATGTCTATAATATACGTCTAAATGTTGGCATAACGATTAATAATATTGATATTGAATGTCAAAATGATGACATATTAAGTCATTTTGAGTTTTATTTAATAAGTAGTAGTGAGACTATGATGTTGGTATAAATTATAATAAGTAATAAAGTCAGATTTATGAGATACAAAGTCAAAGTGATGAGATACTGTACTAAAAATGATGGCAAAATTGATTAATTATAAAAGAAAAATCACAATTATGATGAAAAGTAAATGTAATTGTAAGATGTTTTATGTCATAATTATTATTTTACAAAGCATATTTATTTTTTTTATGTGGCCAGACATGCACAAAGGTACATTATTATTATTAGTAGTATTATTTAAATAATATTTTATCATGATTATCCATTACAATACATCCACCTCCTCAACTCATTGCTTAATTTATTAATTTGACGAATTATCAATAAATTATTGCTATTGCATAAATAATATGTAGTTAAATAATAATTAAAAAAGAAGTTTGTTTTTCTGCTTTTTTAACATTTAAAAATGCAATTTATTTTAATCTTATTATATATAGATATATAATATAAATAATAAGATATATATTCTTTCAAATTTTAGCATTAGAAACACAACTGTGACCAAAGAACTTAAAAATATAAAGTATATTTTGGTAATTATCGGTACTGTTAGTTTAGGGCAGCTGTAGCACAAACCCTGCAAATTTGTTAAGCACTGTATAGATATCTTTACTAAGATATTCCCTTTATTTTTAGGGGAAATGGCAACTTTTCTTAGAACTTTGTCACTAGAAGCAACTTAGCACTAATAATTTTCATGGATTTTCATGACCCACAACAAACTCACATTCTCCAAGAGAATAAAGTCATTAAACAGAAGAAATGATGGTGACGGTTGAGGTGTACCTCACTCACTAGCACTGATGATGTGATAAGCTGATGAACTGATGAGATGTCACATTCAATTCATTATTAAAGACATTATACTGAGCCACAGAGAGAGAGAGAGAGAGAGAGAGAGAGAAAGAAACGATAATAATCAGAAGAAAGTGCCTACAGTGTGTGTGTCCAGTCCTCTGCTGGCCGAATCGGAGGCCAAATCTTATTATCAGAGTGTAATTGTTTGGCTTAAAATTGCCTCCCGCAAACTGCCCATTCAAAACAGTCACAATAAAAGCTATTTACTGTTATTACTTTGAAGCAGCTGTTGCCATGGCAGCAGCGGTTATTTTTGGAGGGAGGCTGACTGTAATAAAGAGGCCAGATTTGCCTGAGAATATTTTTAATGTGATAATTCTTCTTCAGGAATTATGATAGATGCTGATTGTTTGATTAATGTCTCTTTACGGAGGTGAAGCGTGCTTCTGTGGAAAGCTTGATGCCATGAACGTGCGCATCTGTCTGGTTTTATCAGATAAAAAGGTCCGCCTCTCAACACGGACTCTAATTTGTCAAATCCTTGTCTTCTTTTCTTGTCGTAACTCCCCAGAGGCACATTTTGTTGCTCAGAGGTCGTTCTATCATATCTCAGGAGGCTAAATGGAGTTCTCAGTTAAGTTTCTGTGAAGTTACAAGATGTTTCTTCTAAAATGTCTTTTAAGGAATAAAAATAGACTCAGATGAGGCAATTGTTGACGCACATTAAGAGTAGGCTACATGTGGATACCAGCTCTGATGAATTTGATGAGAAATGCTTGAGATCAAATCTCTGAATTATTCAAGTTTGAGATATCTTTTGAAACTTTAGAGGTACTGGGGTCTCTGTAGGATAAAACAACTACCGAGCTTCTTAATGTGTTTTTCCCGTTAATTTATATGACACCTTTGTAAACGAGATTCAAAGTACGCCATTATCGTAAGCTACAAAAATGCAAACATTATGAAAACAGTGATGCTTTGCACATCATCCATTTAGTCATATATGAAACCATTTATACAAAATGTTGTATTTGTTCAATGGACATTTCCTTTATTTCATGTTATATGCAAATTTTATTTTGTTATATGCAATTATATTTCCTTTTTGCTGTAAGCATTTGTCATATTTTTGTGTTGTTGTTGACAGACATCTTTGTAAGCTATACAATAATGTCAGTTTTAGTTTATGACACTAAGCATTTTAGATATTTCTCCAGTAAATGTGCTGAGAAACATCAATGCTGTACTACACAAAAAGAAAATGAACAGTACATTAATTTTGTAGAAATGTGTTTCTTCAACTAAAAACTAATTCTTGTTCATTTTTACAAACTCTGTTATCTTCCCCTTACACCACTACCATATCTTTCTACTGCTCTTCCATATCAAGTGAAAAGATGAGTTTTCAGTTTACATCTACCACATTGCTACAGATAAATGTAATGCACTGATATAAATGTATTGCTGTAGCTGTTGCAGTTTAGGGTTGTGACGTGCCTCCTTGTACAAAAATATTAGTGATTGTGCTCGGCGAACTCTATATTTGATTCTAAATTGTTAATCTGCAAGAGTGAACCCTTCCCAAAATTCCTAGAAAGTTCTGAAATGTTTCAGAAAGTATTGGGCCCCTTTGTAAGCCCGAAGGCAAGCCATCTGCACACTTAGACTCTTCCACAATGCCACAGAAGAACCTTTTTGTTACATAAAGAACCTTTAACATCTGAAGAACATTTTAGTTTCACAAAAGGCTCTTTGTGGCAAAAAAAAAGGTTCTCAGATTATAAAAGGTAAGACAATGATGGTTCTTTAAAGAACCTTTAACTGAATGATTATTAGTGGAAGCAAAAATAGTTTTTCTATGGCATCAGGTGAAAAATCTTTAAATCATTTTTATTTTTTGAGAGCATAGCAGACATTACAACCATTCAGATATTAATGGAACACATTTCTCAATATCTGAACAACTGAAACAATAAAGGAATGTTTAGAGTAAAGGTGGTGAAGAGTTTGACAATTTCACTGAGAATCATCTTGTCAGTTTTGATCAACAAGCCTTGCTCATAGTTCTTGTGCAAATTGTAATCAAGTCTACTTAATTCTTTGCACATGTGCAATTTCCATAAATCAATAAGAAATTCAAATCTGATGCAAAAAACTGTTCAGACATCTGAAAAATTCTACACCTTTTTTCCCCTCCAGTAGTCTTCACAGAACACGAGCTCACATGTTGAAATGACAAAGAAAGAAAGAAAGAAAGAAAGAAAGAAAGAAGAGAAATAAGGATAATCTAAAGACACAAGGACGTTTTGTTTGTACATGACATATGTATGTTTATTTTTTCTCTTTTCTCATTGGACCGTGAGCGATGGTCTCATCATTGCGAGACCACAGGCACCTGTTCATCAGTTCTGAAGTAGTTTTCTTGCATAGGGCAGTAAGTAAAGAATAATAATAATAATCATAATAATAATATATACACTACAAAACACTGATTGTATATTTTCTCATGTTTTATAAACAGACATTCAGTTACTTATATGAGTTATATACAGAGGAAGCAGAGTGATTTTTTTTCTTCTCCAGGTCGTAGCTTGACAAATGAATCCAAACAAAATCCATTTCCCACTCAATAGCTGTTAGTCCATGTTCTCTTCCCTCTCTTTGTGTTACGTTTCTCTTCTTTTTGGGCTCCATCCAGAGAAAGATTATGGATATTTGTTCTTATCAACGCCAACATGATAAACTCTGTAGGGCATGATAAACACAATCCCTCTGTCTTTCTGTCTCCAGCAATACATGATGTACTCTGGTTTATCAGTTTAGACAGCTACTGGCCCCGAGACGCTCTCCTCCACTCCGTGGAGGCTTTTGAGAGGCAATACAAATGACTTCTTCACTTTCTGTGTTCAAAATGTCTTATAAAACCAATTTTTCATTTTGATAATAAGCGATCATTAGAAAATGACTGATCACAATGGTGTGGCAGATTAAAGAAAGACAAAGAAATGGAATTTTAAAAGTAGGCCTCTTGAAGTTCCTTTCAAGATGCACGCAGCGCACACAGATCTGTGTTCACTGGATTCACTCTTAAAATAAAGAGTCCACTTAGAACCAATAAGGGTGCAGTCTGATGCCATAGAAGAACGTTCTGTTCCTCAAAGAACATTATCTGTCTGGGTGACTCTCACAAAGCCCTTCAAGAACATGTCTTTGTCAAATTTGATAAAATCCGAAGAAATATAGTCAACAAGATTTTTGTGTTGTTTCAAATAAAATGAATAACATATTTAAATTAGATTAAATAATAATAATACATGTAATATTTAACTACTCAAACATATTGATTTGTACTGCCTTTTTTAATTCATGTTGACTACTGAAATAATAATAATAATAATAATAATAATAAAACAAAATAACAATATGAGAATCACCATATTAGGAATTACCAAAAAATAAAACAATCAAATAAAAAATGTACGTATGAATGAAACATCAGGATATATAAATGTAATTTACACATTCAGAAAATGTGTCCATTGTATCCAAACGGTCTTACAGAGAAGAACAAAAGCAGTATTCTCTTACAGCAGTGAGAATAATGTCTAACTACAAAATGATTAAAGGGCTTAAAAACAGGCTTAATTTTCTTGGTGCAAAATTGAATTTTTTTATTTTCCCTTCTGTGATTTTGAGGTGAATCTGACCTGAAAGTTTTTTCACTGGCTTGTTTCAATGACTATGTAGAAACGCATGAACCATATAAAGTTTAAACTATTTTATTTTAAAGACAAATGTTCTTTTTTGTACCTCAGATGAACTTTATCTTTGAAACTCTTTTTCTTAAGGGTATTAGTGTGCTCAGTACGGGCCAGGACATTTCTGGTCTTTGGGCGTCTCACGTAACATGTCTAATAAAGCAATGCCTCACTGGAGCAAAAGAGTCTTCTGTGTTTGAACGATAAGATGCGGTGCGCCGGAGGAGATGTGTTCAGGCAAACGGCCCGTGGGGACACTAAGTGGGAAGTTAATAGTCATGCACTTCTCCCATTTCTACACACAGTCAACCTTAATACAGACCCACACTCACACAATATTTAAGCCTAATTTGTATATTTTACGTATTTGATTTGCACGTAAAATATCCACCTATTAGGATCACACGGTTTTAGCATGAACAAACTAATAAGCATAATGTGACACATATTTTTCAGCCAAACATAACGAGTAAGAAACAGGCAAGATTTCTGAACTCCGAAAATCAGGACATTCATTTGCATCTATTTGATTTCGTTTAAATAATTATAATTTCAGAATGTGTTTATTCAAATCATTTAGAATGAAAATGTGAAAATCCCAAAAAAAACAACTATAATTAAAATATGGCTAACTGTGGAAGAAACAATATCCAATTAGTTTAAATGTATGTGATTTAAACAAACTGGATTTACTGATGATAAATATATAAAGCTGGTTATTAAAACACATTTTGTTTATTAGTACTATGAAATAAATCTTACCTGTATCGTTTATGGTATGACTGGCAAATACGCATCACTGTGTTTTCCGAAAATGGGAATTATAATAAAATGGACAATTTACATGCAATTCAAATACACCTTAAATTTAAGCCTAAATATGTTTAAATGCAAAACTGCAGCTCAGGTTAGCTCTTATTTCAACTACTGCTGGTAATTGACTGACACACACATGCATGGACTCATGTTTGTGAGTATAAATGTATATAAACACGTATTCATCATTCTGAATGGGTAATGTTTTCAGAGAGAGAACAGTATACAGGACCATTAAAGTGGCAGGTTAACGAGGTGTGTGTGTGATACAAAAGTGTTACAAAGTCAATTTCACACTAGGCTGAGTTCTCAGGGAAGCTAGACATTTTGATCACTCCATCACACACATAGCCTGTCCCTCTCTTTCTCACTCTCTCTCTCTCACACACACAGAGCATCACATTAACACAGAGACTGAAAGCAGCATACTGTGCACAGTATGCAAATTTTCAACACTAAACCCAAAAGACCCTATGTCCGACGAGCCATGACACTCTCACAGCACACATCATGTTCTCACGGAGTGAAAAATACATCGTGGAGCAAAGAGAAGACTGACAACACATTAACAGACAGAGCTGGTTTCTTCTGCTATGAAACAAGCTCAGCTTTCAAACGTTCTCTTCATCTTTACTAGTAATAGCATGAAATAAACACAAATGAACATCAGAAGGTATCAATTCATACAATTTTTCAGGTACAAGTCCACTGACGTTAATCTACTTTCCTGTGGTTTGTTTAACATTATGATTGGCCAGATCACCTGTCAATCAAACTCCAGGTGAAAGGTCAGTTGTCCTACTACAGTATATTTAAAAATGTACCGAGGACATGCATTATTTATTTTCTGTTTTGCTTTTACAAGACAAAGACAAGACGAATTACGATTTAAAATAATGAATATATTTTAAAATGTAATTTATTTCTGTGATCATTTTCAGCATCATTACATCTTCAGGATGCTTCAGAATCCATTCTAATATGCTGATTTGCTTCTCTTGTTTTATTATTACTATTAATGTGAAATACCATTTTTGCTTCTTAAAATTCTTTCAAAAACATAAAGTGTAATTATTCCAAACTTTTCAATTGTGGCGAACGTGCACTGCACTGTATTGCACTTGGAATTCCAAGAGAAAATATGTAGTTTTTAAATAGAATAGGCAATATACATTTTTAAATAAGCAGTAAGTCGTACATTTTAATGCTTATTAATTTTTTTTTTCTCTTCGCCCAGAAAATTTAAAAGACTTATGGATTTCTGTTGGAGACAACACAATGAAGGGAGAGTAAAGTTAATGATTCATTAGATGAACTCTGCTGCTTTCTTAACATGTGGAGCGATCGTTATGAATCAAATTAAATCAGTGTATCTCAATATTAACTCGCACCAAGAAATGTCAGCACATCCACAGTCATGCACAGGTCTAATAACACACACGCACATTTGTTCTAAGTAATCAAATAATCGTTTAATTAATTGTATAAATTCAATTAAATCAAAAAATTTTTGCCATATATGCTATGTTTTATCTTGTATTTTAACAGAATGGTGGAACGGACTCATTGAAAAGCAGTCTGCTAAGATCACCCCAAATATCACAGGATCGTTTCAGCAAAACGCCATGCGTCAAATAAATAAAACTTTAAAGGGACAGTTCACCCAAAAATGAACTCGCTTCATGCTGTTCCAAACCCGTATGAACACCACAGAAGATTTTTTTCCTGCTGTCTTTTGTCATCTTTTCAGTATAAAAATTTGACTATCCTAAATACTGAAGGTTCTTTGTTGGGATCTATGATTCTGTGCAGAACATTAACCTTTTAAAGGAGTCATACAAAGGCAATTTTCCATAAGCTAAAATGATTCTTTAGGATCTTAATGGAAAGTTTGTAATATAGATTGCTTTTAAATTTCTCAAAGATATTATAAAACAGCTCAAAATTTAGAAATCACTCTGTTCTGTGTACTTCCCCTTTAAATCTTCACGAGCTCAGCTGACCGCGCCCCTTTTTTTTTGAGGCGCTCTCTAAGGATATTTTTTAGCTGTATTCATATTGAAACTTGCTAATTAGCACATTATTTAGGAAAGGCATTAAAAGTCATTAAAACATTATACTCACTGCTTCTGTAGGTGAGGCTGGATGATGAATGATTCACGCAAACAAAAACGCATTTCGGTTGATCAAGGGCACGTTTCCCTCCAAATGTAAAGTTAATCTTCCGCGTCTTCAGTCACTCAGATGTCGGGAGTAAATGACTACTGCTATGTTCAATAATACATTCAACAAAAAAACACCTCAATCTGTTAGAAGTCTTGCTTGTCTCTGACTGCTCACTCAGGGCGGGTCTGATGTAAGACATCAGTTTAGTCTGTGTGACATGCTGCTGTCAATCAAATATTGTGGGAGTGGCCTCTGTTGGTGTGACGCCACACCAACATGCATTTGATAATGGCTTGATTGGGACAAGCCAGAAGGGGCAACTTATTCTTCTTTTAATTTAATAAAAATACTTGTGGATCTTTATCATTGTAGGGTGGTTGTGTACACACTCTCCCAACACACATTTCAGTCCAAACAGCTTGAAAAAGTGCATGTAGCACCGCATGACCCCTTTAATGCACCAAAGGGTTTTTATAGTGCAAACATGTGGACTATTAAAAGCTTTATCACACTAATAACATTTTTTAATAAATTATCACTTTGGGATGCAAATATGGTTCTTCTGTGGCATCACTGAGAAACCCTTTTTTGGTACCTTTAGTTTTCAAGGGCTTAAAAAAAACACCATCAAAGTGGTGAATATGATTATTTTCATATATATATATATATTCAGTCTCATAAAAGCATACAGTAGCTTTGTGTGATAAACAAGCAAACGAGTAAGGTCGTACAAATTTTAACGAATTGGTCGTGAGACTGTGTTGGCTAAACTTTTATGGTGCTTTTTTCGCCCTTTTTTGACTTAGACATCAAAAGTTCTTATATTATTTTTTTTTATTTTAACCATTTTTGACTGATCTATAACTTTAACGCTGTTTTTTTGTGTGGAAACTAACGACTGGCGGATAATGAAGACCTCAACCAATCACTGTTTATATCCAATTTACACATACAAAAACAGCCCTATGTGGATCGGTGGAGGTTTTCATCGTCCTCTTGCTCTTGTAGGACAACATCAGTCTGTTTAACCCTCTTACTGTACTAAATGACTCCAGAACCATCTGGTCCCTGTGTGGTTGCCACGGCACCAGGCTCCAGGGGGCCCGTTGGCACATGCTGTGTGCTTCGTATGATAAAACTGTCTCCCTGTGTCACACTCACTTCCTTCTTTATAGCAGTGAACGTAATTAGCTATAAGACAAAAAATACTGCAATAATGAAAACGAAACCCAAATTGAACTGAAATAAAAACAAGCCATTCAACTTCAGAAACAAAGAGAGAAAATCATCATTTGTGCTTAACGACTTAATTTGTAACGACGAAAATTCTTATTGTCTCTTTAAAAATAAAAGACATGCATATGTGTTTTTCACCGATCAGGACACGCTCTGTTGCAACCTTTTCTCTCAGCGAGAGGACGCAGGATAGATGCCATTCATGCCTGATAGTTTACATACACCATGATGTGGTTTAAAATAGATTTCATCACAACTGAAAGAAATGTGTCAGAAATACGTCTTCTTGGCAGACATCCGCATGGTCAGTTAAGATCTGTCAGGTTTCTGAAAATTCCGTTTCTCCGAATGAAGGATATTTTCCAGAAGTGTCTCTATATAAAAATAGACTAAACGACCCTGGTATTAGTTTAACTATTCAGTGGCATTGTTCCTTCTTCAGTGTGTCCGGTGATAAATAGAACAGACTGGAAATATGGCTATTCAAAAAGACAACAGATAAATCTATGATTCATTCCTGTGAGATTGCTTGGATTGTTTTTTAATAGAATTATCTTGACTTATTATAATATATCCACATGCTTAATCTTGTGTAAGGCCCTCTTGACTAACAACAAAAAAAGTTTTAATATTATTTCACCCGGATAATCTCTTCTGTGCGCTTGTGCAGTTTTGTCTGCTGTAACATAATTTCGTTTCTTGGAATTGCTTGTTGACGTAATCCTTAAGAGGGCTTTTTATTTCATTTGAGTTGTAGAAAAAAGGGTACAAACGATCAATACTCCTCTTGTTAGCCTCCCTTTGCCTCCATGGTTTCTTTAGATAAGTAAACCACCCAGTACACCATGTTGAACGCCCCAAAGGACACTGGGAATAAAATACGTGCATATTCGTCGATCTTGCTGGCTCCTCCGGTTGGAGGAGCGGCAGGTTGAGGGGCAGCCTTGGCTTCCTTCTTTTTAATATTCTCTAATTTAGGCCCGAGGAGATGGTGGAGAGGGGCGGAGCCTGTGGGTGCGCTGGGTGATGGTTTCTCGGGAACTGTTGGAGTAGAGGGCGGGGCCGGCGGTGTTGTCTTTGAGGCAGAGGATGAAGGAGCTGCATTTGATTGGCTGGCGGAACTGGGGCTGAGACGTGATTGGCTGGAGAAACTGCTGGTACCCTCTGAGGTGGAAGATGATTGGCTGGTCAAGGTCGGTTTGGATGCAGCTGCGCCGCTTTTGCCAGATGTTTCGGTTCTTTGGGCTTTCTTGGAGTCTGGTTGAGACTGGACATTGGAGTTGATGCGTTTTCGTAAATTTCCATTGGTGTCTGAGTTTTGCTGTGGGGTAAAAGAGAGAAAAATGTAACTATAATGCATAACAGATGTTCATTGCTAATGTTGATTAAGTAGCAATTTAAAACTTTTTTTTTATCATTTACATTATATACAGTATAAATATATACTCAATCTCTGTCCATCCAATTTGTATGCGAGTTTATTTCTTAATTGCACAGATTTGGAAAAATTTAGCATTGCATCTGTGCTCACCAATCCTCTGAAGTGAATGGGTGCCGTCAAAATGAGAATCTAAACAGCTGATAAAAAAACATTCAAATAATCAAAAATGAACCCACATCACTCAGTGCATCAACTGTGATGTGAAGAGCTGCATAAACACTTATTAAACGTTAAAGTGTTTTTACTCTGAAAATGATGCTTCTGGACAAAATATCTATTATCCATAATAATGCTTCCTCATGGATTACTTGTGGATTATTGTAATGTTTTAATCAACTGTTTGAACTCTCATTGTGATGGCACCCATTTACTGCAGAGGATCCATTGTTTAGCAATTGATGTAATGCCAAATTTCTCCAAATCTGTTTTGATGTAGAAACTCAAATTCGTAGAAACTCACATATTGGATTGCCTGAGGGCCTTAGTACATTTTCAGAAAAAGTTCATTTAGTTGTAAGTTATTCCTTTAAATTTAGCACTGACAGTAGTTTCAAAACATTAAAGCAATCATTGCTACCAAAAAAACAAAACAAAAAACCTTTGTCTTCTGTAATATGAAGCAATTTAAAACCCAAATTTGGTTTAATAATCTATTCTAAATGTGTTGATGACACTATTGCATTGCCACATCTGAGCACAAACATATGTTTTTAATGAGAAGACACGTAAGAGTCGCGCAACAGCTTCTGAATCAAACCGGTCAAAGCAAATCCATAACCCACTTAAAGAAGCAATTTTATTGCAGCCAAAAAACAAAGCTTTATATATTAGCATAAATAATATTTCTATACACAATATGCTATCTATACATTTTTAAATAAGATACCAGGAGCCGCATGAAGAGCAGCATGCAGCGAGCATGTGTCTGTAATGTGCAACTGAGCAGACGTCACGCTTGCAGTAATGTTCAGGGCTGTAAGGAGCTTTTATGATCAGATGGTTTGCTGTTTGTGGGTGTATGGAGGAGGTGGAGGGTGGAGCTATTCTATAAACAGCTTTTTTTCATATAAACAAGAACAAGAGAGATGAGTCCACTCAGTGTGTGTGTGAGTGTGTGAACAACAGTAACAGACCCCAATGATATCAAGGAAGGAGATTTTACAGCACAGGCTGATGGGAACTCATATATATATATATATATATATATATATATATATATATATATATATATATACAAAAAAGAATTATAGACAGATAGAGAGATAGCTAGATAGATAAACTTATATAGGTAGATAGACCAAAGAATGATAGACAGATAGAGAG
>JAUMHP010000065.1:5614811-5631201 GCA_032361065.1 Enteromius trimaculatus
ATAGATAGATAGATAGATAGATAGATAGATAGATAGATAGATAGATAGATAGATAGATAGATAGATAGATAGAAAATGCCTCTGGTGAGCAGTATTCTTAGTATCTTTCCTCACACCTGCAGTAGACAAACACAAGTGTTGTTCCATGTATGTTAATTTTTGTTAGTAACAGCAAAAGGACAAAACCATGAATAAAACAGTGAAGTTAACATCTCCACCTGAGTTACCTAGCTACAGCGGTAAACAGGTGCTGCTAGTGCTCACGGTGGCACTCAGACCTGCGGGGGCAGGCCGAGGGATTTGCATCCAACTATGGTTCAAACTAAATGAAACCCATGGTAAAACTGCCTATAAGATGAGCTCACAGCTCTGGAGAATAATCCACACTCTCTGGAAAACTTCACACGATCACAGCGCACTCACAAACGCCCACGTGCAGACCGATCTGGAACGATCAATAGGTACATCACAGGCTACATTTAGCCAGGGGTGCTGGATGTGTTTTGCACTGCCGAATCCACAGTGCTGTGAGAGCTTTGCTTTAGTGCTCTTGTGTGACTGGCTGAGAAGAACGAGAGAGCTCTGTCACCGAAAGACGGATAATGGAACAAACAGAAGGGACTATAAAGCAGGACACGACCTTCAATCAGCAGCTAAATAATAGAAAGACAAATTTAAAGTAAAAGTTCACCCAAATAGACAATTCTGTCAATTTTACTAACCCTAACGTCAGTCTGTTTTTTTCCATTTCTGTTGTTTTTTTCTTTTTTAAATTTTTTTTCATTGATTGATTTTTTTTCCATGAGAATTTTTCTTCAAACTAAACATACCACTGTAGCTTTAAATGTACTTGCCCTCCATGTCACTCAGGTATGTTAAGTACTGTATACACTGCTAAAAATAAATAAATAATATATATATGTCTTTTTTCAAGTACAAGCAACTACACATCCACAGAAATCAAGATGTATTTACTTTAGATGTGTAATGACTTAAGATATTAAAGGGCTGGTTAACCCAAAAATAAAAATCCCAAGATTTACTGACCCTCAAGCCATCCTATACTTTCTTCTTTCAGATGAATACAATCAGAATAAAAAAAAAAAATGCTAACTGGCTACCTTACTTTACTAATCCTTACTTTCTAATGGCTGTGAATGGGTCTTGAGATTTTGAAGTCCAAATAATACATGCATCCATCATAAAAAGTACTCCACATGGCTCTGGTGGGTTAATAAGGGCTTTCTGAAGCAAATTAATGTGTTTATGTAAGAAAAATATCCATATTTAAAACTTTATAAGCTGTAATGTCTATCTTCTGCTAACTATCGTACGCATGTTCATGAGAGAGTGGCGTTCCAGTAGATAAAAGCTTCATTAAAAATATGCTAGTCTCACGAAAATGTTAGTTGCAAGCAAAGAAAAACTGAGACTAGGGATTAAAAAAGCTAGAGATTACAGTTTTTAAAGTTTTAAACTTGGATATTTGTTGTACACAAATGCATCAATTTGCTTCAGAAAGTCTTTATTAACCTCGTGGAGGTGTGTGGATCACTTGTTATGATGGATGGATGGACTTTTTTGGCCTTCAAAATCTCAACAGCTATTCACTGCCAATATAAAGCCTGTAAGAGCCAGGGCATATGTTTAGATAACACAGATTGTATTTGTCTTAAAGAAGAAAGTCATATACCTTGTAAGTGTTGAAGGTGAGTAAATCAAGATGCAATTTAAATTTTTAATGAAATTAAGTATTGTTTTCTTTGTTAAGCTTAAACTAGAAAATGGGGTAAGAAATAACTTAATTATTATTACGCCATTTACATATACTTGGTGTTGTTTTAAGCATACTGTAAATATTTTTTCCAGAAAACATGATATCTTGTGTAATTTACCTTCCCAAGTAAATGCATCTTGATTTAAGAATGTTTATACATTTGTATTGAATAACAAGATCAAAGTACTGTTAGTTAAGAGTTTTTTGTTTGTTTGTTTTGCAGTGAATTGTATGGATATACAAATATTGGGTCTTCATATGGTAATGTCCTCATGGTTCTGACATCGTTACTTTAACTATTTATGATCCTGACCCATTTTATGTCTTAAACAGTCTAGGTAGACAAAAAAAAAGCTGAGCAAATCATTTTATTAAACACTCCCAAACTAATTTCAGTACATTGTGCTGACAAAAGTAATAAAAAAATCAGTAACGGAGCCATTTGGAAGCCAGCATCGTTCCAAAATACACTAGAGCCATGTGTAAAGAAAGTGAAATATGGAAGCCATCCCAGAACAGATAAACAACAGATCATTGTGGTCTCCTGCTGCGTCCATTCTGAACATGCGCCGGCCATCAAAAACCCACTCTGTCATTACCCAGAAACCCCTTCACTAAGCACACTTCCATCTAGGACATGAAAATCCGCTCCTCTGGCCCGGGTCCAAGCGCACCGTTCAGTTAGTAGCCATCTGAAGGTGGGTCATTGTTACACTTTTCCAGTGGAGAATGAGAGCGTGCTATTCTCAGCATCTCTAGTGCCCCAGGTGAAGTGTAGAAGGAAACAGGAGGTGCGTGCACGAGTGTGCATGAGCGTGAACGTGTGTCCGTGGATGTAAAAGTGTTTCGTTGTGTTTGCAGCAGACAGATAAGGTCACAGTACAAAAGAGCATTCAGGACTGATCAGGCACATGGTGCTACAATGTCTGACAATGGAAATGAACAGGACACTTCAGTGCGAAAAAGAAGAGAGACTAGCAGTGTAAAACTCCAAACATGCACCGAGAATGGCCTTTTTTTGTGTGCTGTTCACCGAATAAGGCATTCTGGTAACACTTTACAATAAGGTTCATTAGTTCAAATTATTCTAACAAAACAAAGCTTTGTTCCACTGACCAACAGTTATTTTTACACAGTTTGCATTAAAGTAGTAGTAAAACGCAGATATTAAAATGTGAAATACAGTAAACACCGTATTGATGATGTATATTATGTATAGGCCGGCAGATGAAGCCAGAATATACTGTAAATGCACGTTTCACGTTAAGTAGGCGTGTAACGATTTGCATATTGTTTGATTCGTGGCCATTTTCCAAATCATCAAAGTGACCATCCTTATCCCCTAGTTAGTTGAGACTTGAGTGCGCAGTGCATATGCGTGCCATTATTTACATCATGTTGCGTTACCATGGAGCCTCTCAGCTGAAGCTAATAAAGAAATTATATCTCTCTCTTTGACGGGTGCATTGCAAACGACTAAATAATGACACACACATGCTCTGCTCACTCAAGTCTTTACTAACAAGGGGATAGGGATGATCACTATGATTTGGAAAATGATCATAAATCATACGATACACAATACGCAAATCGTTACACCTCTAAACGTTAAGTGGTTTCCCACAGAAAACCATTAAGCGGATTGCATTCATATTCCGGGCTCATCTGCTTTCCTACTGTATGTAAACTACACATCATTAATAAGAGATTACTTAATTTGATATTTGAATATTACTGTTTTAAAATATATTAAGGCATTTTAAGTGGTTCTACAATGTTTTGTTGTGCTGTTTAATGATTGTAGTATTGCCGCGGGGGCCTAATATGGATTGCAAATTGCCAAAACTTGAATTTTAATGTTTAAAGCATAAATTCATTTTGATAAATTGTTCAGAAAACAAGATTTCATTTGTATCTTCATTTAAGAATGTTTAGATATTTATACTAGAAAACAAGACAAAACAGTGACTGAAAAGCTTTTACTGAATTAGAGAAAAACATATTTTATTAAATGTGTAACTCAGTTTAAAAAATATAATAGGTGTACGCTTGCTTACATTTTGTGTTAATTTGATCCAGCCACACACACACACACACACACACACACACAAAATAACTCTCGTTTCCATAGTACTGGGAATCGCCAATTACCTCATAACACGATACACATGGTGACACATGTTATGATTCAGTGACTGGTGAGGCATCACAGCATCATAATTGGATCAGGACTAAAGTCGCAACAAACACTGACACAAACACAACATTCCTTTAGATAGTGGATATTTTGTTTCACACCTAGATTTACCAAAAAAAGTCTCTTACGCTCACTAAGGCTGCATTTATTTGATTAAAAATACAGTAAAAACAGAAATAACGTGAAATCATTATAATATGCTTATTATAAGTTCACAAAAAGTCTGACCCCAAACTTTTGAGCAATAGGTCACCTACTGACTTGTAAATGTGAGCGTGAAAATCTGCTCTATTTATCATACATTGTCAGAAAAATGCAAAAAAAAAAAAAAAAAAAAATCAAAATATTTTAACCGCTGTGTAAACGTGTGTCTGAAAAGTTTCTGCGACTATACAAAGCACATTTGTTTTTAGTGATGCCAGCTTTAAGGCAGGCTGTTATTTGCCAAACAATTTATCATTGCATTTCACACTACACACAGAATATCTTTAGCATTGCAATCTGTGTAAAAAAGTGACGGTAACCTACTTTTAAAAGTGGCCTTTAATCAGGGTTAAAAAAGACATTAACCCAGGGTTACGCACAGTGGAATAAAACAAAAAGAAAAAAGGAAGAAAAGCATGAAGAAAGAGAAATGGATAGAGGGAGGAATATATGACAGAAGGAAGCAGCTCTTTTCTCCGTATTTGCATGAAAATGGTGTTGGCGGCTCAGAGGGCGAAACGGTACAGAAGATTTGAGAGTAACACGTACCAAAGACAGTTCTGGCGGGTACGGATTCCTTATTTATCCAGAAAGACACTTGAGAAAGGATTACAGTCATGATGCAGGGGATGTACGTCTGAATCATGAAGTAGCCCATTTTGCGTTTCAAGTGGAAGTAGACTGTCATTACCACATATTCACCTGAAAGAGCAAAGAAAGAGAAACAGGAAGTGCCTTATTAGCCCGAAAGCGGACACACAAAGGAACAAGGTCAGAATGACAGTTTGTCACAACGGCAGACTTATTTTGGCTGAACAGCAAAGTTTTCTGGCTGTTAAGCTGCGCTGGCGGATTCATCTTATTTTAACAGAATGAGGCTCACAGCCGTATTGGGAAACAGTGCTCCAGTAATCAAAACACACACTGAATGCTCCAAATCTCTTATGTAATTTTGATCAAAAAGACGTAATAAATAAACAAATGGCATTGTTTTTTTTTCCCTTTAACTGAGTGCTCTAAAAACCCGAGCCGATCTGCAAGCACTCACGCTGACCTTTACGTTTAAGCTGACATTAGGCCTTGTGGCATGAGTTAAAAAGGTTTTTCATTTAATCTAGCTTACATCACTATCAGATGTGCTCCATATGCGTTGATCAGGTGACTCGGACACAGACCAGGTGTCTCTGAACACGTGCACACTGATAAGATGGACTTAGCATTGTGGCTTGTGGTATTTGTAATAACAAAAAAAACTGTTAAGGCATAAAATCTGTGTCAGCTTGATGTTCAAAATGTAATTCTTTATTTAGAGTAAACTGTATAAACAAAACTAGCTTTGCATTCCCAGATACAGCAGTTCTTGAGTTTTAGGCAAGTTTAGGTTTTCTGTGTCAATTAAATACTATGTTGATTTACATAAAGTCACTGAGAAAAGAATAGGTCACCTAAAAATGAAAATGATGTCATTAATTACTTACCCCCAAGTCATTTTAAACCTGTCAAGGTACAGTACGTTCACACCAGACGTGACTTGCACGAATAAATTGCGCTGTTCGCGCGTCGTTGAACGCTTAACTTATGCATGAAATTCGCTTCATTCGCACGTAAAAATTAACTTAACAACAGATATTTTCAAAATATTGTTGTTATTGTGTCATGAAATGCATTTTTAAGAGTATTTCAGGTGAGAATGCAGTTGTTTAAAACACAAATCTGTGGTTTATTAAAAAGAGAGCGCCTATTTGAAATTTTGCTTCACCGATTTCAGAGCCGTGAGCTCCAGGCGAACACCGGGTGCTCAGTGGTCATGTGTCCGCTGAGTGCAGCCTCACCACGGCTAGTAATTCTGACACTTGCCGCTGCTTCCTGATGTTTCTGTAGAGGTTTAACAGGAGGTAAAGTTTGTTTTTTGGTATATCTCATAAGCAAACTTGGTTTAATGAATCTATTATTTATTTCCTTTTTATTCCTGTTTCTATGAAAATACGACGAAGTATCATACAGCGCCGATGATTTTGTCCTCCATAGTTTTGGAAATTCTGCCTCCACTTGTTATGTGGTAATCACATCACGACTAGAGCAAGCTCCTGATTGGTTAGTGAGGCGCAAATTTTCGCCTAAGTTAAATTTTTTCAACTCGAGCGATTCACGCGCGTCAACCGCTTAATTCACACGATGCGCGCCACTTAATTGTAGTATAGGGATATTGTCCATGTGATATCAGTGGTTCAGCCAACATTTTATGTAGCTACATACAGCATGCTCCCGTGAACTGTTTATAATGGTGGAGGACAGTAAAGCAGAGAAGAAGAATTTAGGAATAAAGTCGTTTTCTTAGGCACAAAAAGTATTCTTAGCTTCATAAAATTACGGTTAAACCACTGATGTCACATGGACTATTGTAACAATGATCTTACTACGTCTCTGGTTCTGGAAACACTTTAGTTACATTGTTGTCTATGTACAGTAAGGTCAGAAAACTCTTGGATTTCATAAAAAATATTTTCATTTCTGCTCTGAAGGTGAATGAGGGATGGAATGGCATGAGACTGAGTAATTAATGACACAATTTTCCAACACCATTTTTTAAATATCTTACTGCATGATTCAAAGCAGTTTCAAAGAGAAATGTCCACTGTGTGGCACTTAAACACAGTTCAATATGTGAACCCTTGTACATTCTAGTTATCATGTAGATATAGGTACGTATTGCTGTGTTTTAAGTTGTTTCAGCTATGTATTGTGGTGGTTTAGAATTTAAATATCCAGGGAATGTCGGTAGAAGTTAATGCTCTATCATGCTGGAAATATGCCTTGCACCAAATCCAGCCCTAAACCTACCCAACAGTGTTAACAGACGCAATAATGATATACAAATAAATGTGTTTATGCAACCGTGTGTCACAGATACATATGAACCCACGCCAGGCTCCACCCTCACTCCCTCACACCCGTGTCTGTCAGCTTCGTTACACTGTGACAATTGAATTTCCTTATATGCAGATTTTTGCTAATGAGTGATGCTAACATTCAAAAGTATTAGCATATTACAGTTGTTTTAAACCCATAGCATATTCAAGTTTGTCCGAAATTACATTTTAGTAATCAAAACTCTGTAAATATTTGTGGAAAGGAATAAAAGGATTTTAAGTTTTACTTAAAAGTGCCTTTTCTGCTTTAACGCGAGACTCTGCTGCGTTAATGCGCGACTCTTATTGTGCGATAAAAAAATATCGCCGTTAATCTATTCACAAAGTTGGGTTGGGAACTGGGTTTTATACAACACAAGATATGATGACGTTCACCTTAATATTTTAGCGTGGATGTACACCTAGCCGAATTGCACTGTAGCCCTATTCAGACGGGACTAGTTTTCTAAACTACTGTCCATGTGAGCTTCGATTCTTTCAAGACGCACCAGGCTACATTGCACAGAAATTGCGCTGAGATACGTGCACATTGCTTGACAGTGTGTGCTTTCATCCGTCGCGTTTTACTTTAGATATGTTTTTTATATACGTTTGGAATGCATTGGTATTATATGCACAAAACCTGCTCGCTGACAGACTTTGTCCCTGACAGTCACGTGCGCTTTGTGTCCTGATCGCGGCTGCGGTTTAGTGCACTTGCCTTTTCAAATGCTTTTATACAAAACTGATGTGCACACCGTCAGTTATGTTTTCAGAACAGAGCAAAACATCTGATATATCGAAAGAGATTTGTGCATTAGTCTGAATACAGCCTGTTAAAGCTGCCACTGCCTATGATCTCATCAGTGATAATCAAGGGGCAATAATGCAGAGGAAAGAACGAAAAACCCAAATCTTAAAAGTCAAAACTATTTCTGTAAACTTCAGTATACTCAAAGAGCACTTTTTAAAATAAGTAATAGTTTTAAAAGAATAATAGTTTATATAATTATTAAAAAAATTGCACAAAATAAATTTGATGTAAAATGTAGCCATGTGCAGTAATATTGAAGGAGAATATGATATTCTCCTGGTTTCACAGACAAGGCTTACATTAGTCATAGACTAAAATGCACATATTCTGAATGCCTTTGTCAGAATTCAAATGAGCCATTTTAATCTAGATTAATCTAGATTAATAATCTATGCCCACCCCTAATACATATATATAATATGAAAAAAGATATAGGAAAAGATGCCATTGGTCCTACTGCTGAAAGTTCAGAGGAAATACGTTTAAAGAAATTATACATTACACAACACAAAAACAAACAGTATAGTAAATATACAAATGTAGCATGTAGTTAAGGGTTTAGACCAAATCCCAAAAACAGTGTTTGAGGAATATTACGACACTGCAAGCACTATACTTTTGTTCAATAGTTTGGGGTCAGTACAATTTCTTTGAACTAATAAAAAAAATGCTTTTGTTCTGCAAGGATTTACAATGAAAGATTTTTTAACCTTGCTATTAATCAAAGAACCCTAAAACAATGTTTCCACAAAAATATGAAGCAGCACAACTGTTTCAACACTGATAATAATAAGACATTTTTCTTAAGCAGCAAATCAGTACATTACCTTTATTTGTTAAGGATCGTGTGACACTAAAGACTGGAGTAATGATGCCGAAAATTCAATTTTAAATTCAATTTTTTAAAATATAATTTATATTTAATATTTATAATATTTAATTAATTTTCTTACTGTACTTTAAAATAAAAAATAAAATAAACACAGCCTTATAAAGCATAAGAGGTATTTTTCTAAACCACAGAAAATCTTAGACCCCAAACATGTGAACAGTCGTATAGTGTATATTTGCTGCAAAAATGTTGGTTTCACTGTTAATGTGTTATGAGTGTGTTATGTGTCTGTACCTGTGATGGACTTTACAGTCTCGCTCGACACAGTCTGTCCGATCAGGTCGTACTGTACCAGGCTGGACGACTCAGGTGGGACCTCCACAGAATGCTGTGGGCCTTTAGTCCAGGTGTAGATCATCTCAGTTTTTGGGTAGGCATCTGACACACAAAACAGAGCCGTCATAACAACACCTATAGAATGTGTGTGTGTGTGTGTGTAACACTAACAATCCGACCATATCTGTGGCATTGTGTGTATCCCAGTGGAAATCTAAAAGACTAAAAAGATTAAACAGAGAGTAAATGGACACTTTTCCTGCAGTCTCCTGATGCTCAGATTTTCCTCCAGAGAAAAAAAGCCTTAGGTAAAATGGAAACAAATGAGGCAATTGCTGGCATATTGCTGGAAACTAGAGATCAGAGGAAAATATTTGTTTGCATTGAGATTTATGATTGCAGTTTTTGGTAGCTTTAGAAAATCTGAGCAGAGTTTGGTGAGATTGTTGTTGTATAGTTAAATATAAGATAATTTATTTTTATTTCTTTACGGCAAACATGTTTCTTCTAAACCAGTATTTTGTCTTGTTTTTCAGAACAAATATCTAAACATTCTTTAGTGAAAATTCATTTATAATTACGTTCATGCTCAAAACAAGAACATTTATCTGCGACTTACCCGGTAAGACATTACCTTATCTACAAATTATTTTGTTTTTAAACCACAAACCACGAAATGCCTTTAATGTATCTTGATTTAAGAATGTTTCAGTATTTGTATGAAAAACAAGACAAAATATTGAGGAAGAAACACAAATTTGTGATTTTCCTTTCCAAGAACTGATGCAATTTGGCAATCAGAAGACAAAAGTGCAACATTTATGCTCTAATTATACTTCCATGTCAACAGCTGTCTTGATATTTCTATTTTTATTTCACCAAAGGAAATAAAGGAGTTAATACTTCAATTAAGCATATCTGAGAACTTCATCATGTCTCCTGAGCGATGAAAGAGCAATCTTTGAGCAATAAATCTTCCTCTGGGTATGCCTACGCATGGAACTGTGCGTATTAGTCCGTGAGCTCAGGGTCGAACGGTCGCCGCTAAGACACTGATCTTTCCTCACTGCTGCCCACTTCCTCCACTCTGTGTGCCAATCTCAAATCCGAGCCAAGCAGAACAATCATCCTGACACAGAAATCAGATCCACTGAGATGTTCTCCTGCTCAGAATCAGACAGATTTCATTTATGGAGGAGAAATCCATACATCAAACAGCTCCCGCTCTCGGAGCAGAGACTGACTGCACATCCAGGAGTCCGTCGGCACGTTCCCTGTGCTCCTGTCCTCCTTTGAGATCGTCATCATCATCATCTCTATCTTCCTTAATTCTCTTTTTTTCCTCTCCTCCTCGCTCTCTCTTTCTCCATTTCTGCTTCTGAACCCCCACACACTGGGAAATAGAGCAGAGGAAGGGCTTCCAAGACACCCACCAACAACCCCATGAAAATAGATAGAGAGCACGCAAGAGAGAAGAGAGAGGGGACAGAGAGACTAGGAGAGTTTTGATCCAAAGTCACGCTGGGCATGACAGTATCTTTCGAGGGGAATTGAACGAACCATGCGGGAGACAGACATGGATCAGTAAAACATGAGTGTAATTACAAACTTATTTTCTAAAGACTCAAACTTTTTGTCACAATGCTTACATTTGGTTTCTGACTGCCAGGCCATTGCTAAGTGACTTCCTTTCCAGGGTTAACTAAAATAAGTTAAATAAGTTTACAAAATTTTATAGTATTTTTTGAATTATTAATAAAATAATACCGGTGCTTTCTAAAATGGCCAGCAGAATTTTGCAGGCAAAATTTCAAAAGAAATTCTGCAATCTGGAGTTCATGGGTTGTTGTTTTTTTAAATAAAAATTGTGTTTGTAAAAAAAAAAATTTTTTTTTACAAACACAATTTTTATTAAAAAAAACAACCCACCAAACACTTCCCCCTTTTTTTTGTTTATTTATTCCAAAATGTTGTAATTGTATTTCAATATTATAATAAACAATAACAATTTATTGTTCAGTAAAATACCATTATTATTTACTTTATTAATATATTTTATTAAAATAAACAGTTTTAAGGCTAAATAAAAAAATTAAACAAAATAAATAGAGCCGATTATACTGTGGCCGAGAGCGCTCAACGTGCTGCAAACTTAAGAAAACACATGCAAACAGAAAAAAACACATGCAAACAGCAAATCCTCACAACGCAACCAAACAAAGAAATGCACTGCAAACAGAATGGACCGCAATGGAAATGTTTCAGCGCGACCTCAAAAAGTGACGACTCTGGGACCTGATTATTTGTTCAATGGCTTTTGGTCAGAGCAGAGATGTTGTCTCTGAACTAAAAGTGTTATTAACTATTTTAACAACCTGATCATGCAGTCTTTTGTATATTATTAGACTAATCTGACGAGTCACACACTTAACTGTGGAACATTATTTTAATGCTATGTTAGCTAGAGTTACTCTCAGATGGGTTCGTCACTTTTTGAAGTCCCCCTGAAACATTTCCGTTGTGGTCCGTGCTATTTGCAGCGCGTTTCTGTGTTACTAGTGCGTTCATGTGTATGCAGCGCCCGTGTTGTCAAACTGATAAAGATGTTTTCTTAATGTGTTGTCGATTTTTTCTGTTTGCGTGTGTTTTCTGAAGTTTGCAGCACGTTGAGCTCTCTCGGCCACCGTACTATTACTATTGTAAAATAATAAATTAAGTACTACTACTTTTACAATACTAATAGTAATAATACTAATAATAATACTAATAAATGTTCATTACAACAGCAAAATAACAATACCAATATTTACAGTATTGCTGCCTTAATCTCTTATTTTTCCAATATTAAACCACTGATTTGTTTTCTGTGTTTTTTGCGGTGGAAAGTAAGAATGCAGTAGAAAGGAAGTGCAGTAAACAGCAAACCTATGCTACAACACAGCATGTTTATAATTGGGACAACACATTAAACTAGTATGATAAAGACCAGTTTGTAATATCATGCAACATAACAAGCTGTTTTGTAAGACTAAAAATAACTGGAAGTGGATGACATGGAAAGCCTTGCACAATAAAGTTAAAAACAGCTGCAGCACTCTTCCATTTAAAATAAGGTAGATAAGTTCTTATTAGAAGTTTAGGGAGATGGATGGCATATAGTTACATTCATAAATGTACATTTTAAAGGGTTAGTTCACACCTAAATGAAAATTCTGTCATTAATTACTCACCCTCGTGTTGTTTCAAACCATTAAGACCTCTTTTCATCTTCGGAACACAAATGAAGATATTTTTGATGAATTTGGAGGGCCATCTGACTCTCCATAGACAGTAACGCAACTGAAATGACCCCAGAGCCAGAAACATAGTAAATACATCAGTAAAAACTGTCCATGTGACATCAGTGACTAGTGGCATCTATGAGAATACTTTTTATTATGCAAAATGCGCATACTTTTTTTAGGACTTAAACAAGGCTGATTACACCAAATATACTAAAGCGTGCATATGTGTTGCATTGCAATAACCTCCAAAATGGTGGTAATTCAGGGAAGAAGAATGGTTGAATGGAGCCACGAAACTGAAGTTGAACCGATGATGTCACATCCTGTTTTACCAATGTATTCATTTCAGTTTTACCGCTCTCTATGGAGGGTCAAATGGCTCTCCGATTTCAGCAGAAATATCTTAATTTGTGTTACGAAGATGAGCGAAGGCTTTGGAACGATTTGAGTAATTAATGACATCATTTTAATTGTGGGATGAAATAACCCTTTAAGTGCTGCAACATTTATTACAACTGCAACACAGCCTGAATATAAGCTGCGCGTGTAATTGAACACAGTCCTGTGCTTCACTCTGAAACACGCAACACAATATTAATTTAATCTAATCACAGCCTCCGATTTGATAATCATTCTGCACTTTTATTTAAATTATTTGCGCAGCCTTATAGTGCAAAATGAATTACACAGTGAAATTCAGTATTGCTTAAATCACAATTGTGATTGTGACCCAAGAAAGTATCACTTATCCATGAATACAGAATAAAGAGAATGGCATGACATGAGAGAGGAGCAGAAAAGTGTAAAGAGTGCAAAGGAATGAGCGTAAAATAAAAACAAGAGCTGTTATAGGTCTGCGCTGTCCCGGGGCAGGAGGGAAAGCTGTGGTGACCTTCTCGGCTCTACAGGGGACGAACAGCTCTCTGTCTAGATGCTTCCCCTCCGGCCCAAAGAAAGGACAGGAAGATGTATAAGACAAAGAAGAGAGAGCGAGATATCCGTCAGCACATTAGCACAGCCACCACTAAAAAACCAAAACATTGAGATCGTCCTCCATCACAATGTCACAATGCGCCAGCAGGAGCTCTCTGGACTGATTTTATCTCCAGATCTTCCAGCAGTCTCCATAAAAGAGCCCTACCCACCTGCCACATATTCCCATTTGAGATTACGCCTTCTTTTCAGATTTCTCTTTCTGTTCCTGAACAGTTTTCATTTTTGCTGACCGACTGTCGTGAACAGTCCTGCTGATATAGAGATTCTTTGTTCAGTTTTTAGAATATGAACCAACTCTGTATTTACACACGTAGGGGAAAAAGTAATTTCTCCTTGTGGAGAAGAGCTGTTTTTTCAGACCTCTAAGGTATTTGCTCTTAAATTAAACTTGTAGCTTATATACTGTGTATATATTTAAACATGTCATTTTTCCCGCTTTCTCACCAAGAAAAGAATGAGTTTACGTTTGCTTAGCCAAGCAATAGTTAGTGAAGAACTATTCAGTTCAACAATATTGTGTTACTGTATGTTGAAATTATTTTCTGAATCACAAATTCTAAAGATTATATTTTAAGAATGCAATATTGGACTACTGTTTATTGCATACTAAGTCAACATTGAATACTCCCTTGCTATTTGAATTTAAATAAACACATCTATTTGTTTGTTTATTAAATTAAACATTTAAATATATGTATATATATATATATTGAACTTGTAACATTATTTGAATTGTCAGGTTGAGTGCATTGCATTGTGGGATGCAACATTCCATGCAGCATGCTCTGTTAAACACTACATATTTTGGCAAATATAGTAAACAATTTAGCTATTCCACACATAAAATGCATATACCACTTGTTGTTGAAAACCTTGGTATTGGTAAAGAATCTAATAATTTTTTTAGACACGTTCAACTGGCCGAAAGCGATAATTTAGATATTTATAATGTTTCTAATAAATGCTGTTATAAATGCTGATTTTAAAATTGCGTTATAATAATAATAATAATATGTTTTTTGAGAAGAGAATCAGCATATTAAACTGATTTCTGAAGGATCATGTGACACTGAAGCCTGGAAGCCTGCTCAGTATCACAGCAATTAATTATATGCTAAATTATAAACTAAAATATATTAAAATATAAAACAGTTATGTTAAATTACAACGCTAACTACAGTTTCACTTTAATCAAAGAAATCCAGCCTCGGTACTCAAGAATTTAGTAATGTACTGTATATACTATATGCCCAGTACAGGCATACTAACGTTATAATTTCTGCAATATAAAAACATGGCAGAAAAAAGTGCATTATGGTAGAATGATATTCTGGATCAGCCACCTATCCAATGTATGTTTTTTGTGTTATAATCTGAAGTGACATTTGCATTTGATTGGACAAAAACAAACGCAATGAAATTCAAACAAGTCATTAATAATTTTGGCCTTTTTCTGCTAGAGAACGTCTGCGTATTTGACATTTTTATGCAAGAAGTGAATTTTGTCAGCTTTTAGGAACATACTAGCATAGAGATGAACAGCAATTCTGAATTTGTAGGGAAAAGAAACCCTTAATTAATCAGTTCTGTTTCTTTTTTAAATTGTTTAGTCATCTGACAGTGAAGAGAGAGAAAAATCCATTGTTGAAGAAGGGATTATTTCAGTGCTCTTCAAGAAATGCTTCACAAGTAACGTTCTTCTCCTCACTCCAAACATGTCAATTAAACTGCTATGTTCCCTTTACTCTGAAATACTGTCTCAAATAAGTGTTCTGTGGGATGTAAAAAAATCTACATATAATCCTCACAGCTGCCGAACTTCAGAGGGCAGGAATGGCCATCCATGGGGAAATCGACGAGTCTCATTGGACATTCTGCAATTATTGTCAACCTGCCAAAAAAACACAGAAAAAATGGTTGAGGATGTGATGTCCACCAATGCCTTCAAAGTACTTTACACCAAGTAGGACATGTTACTGGATCAACATCCATTTCTATCAACCAGCTAGTATTGTAGTGTTAGCCTTAGGGCTGTGTTTGAGGCTTCAACAACATTCATATCAACCTGCCATCATTCACTGAACACAAATGCTGTTGCAGGACCAACAAAAGATGATGCAGGAACACATCCTACTTGGCAAAACGATGGTCACCCACGAGCAAGCACAGCCTGCCAAAGTCTTTTCAGAACACAGGACTGGACGGATACGTGCTGTACCTCATAGTGTACAGGATGGTGCCGTTCTTCATGATTCGGAAGAGTCTGTTGGGTGCCGTCATGTTGTGAGCCACGGATCTTTTGCCGTTCCTGAAGAACGTGTCGGGGGTCCAGACTTTGGTCACCATCAGGTTATTTAGCCGGAGGATCTCCACCGGGCCATCATACCTCAACCGCCTATCCACCCACGTCTGGCGGAAGAACACATCCATGGTGTACTCCTGGAAAAAACACAGAAATAGAGCAGTCAAACCTGCATGCAAATCAATCTGACTTACTCCTGACAGAAGGCTTTATTAGAGTGGTTCTGTAAAACGCAACTTCTCAAATAATAATTAAATAAATAAATCAACCATAATCTTGCAAAAAAATCTGTCGAGGCATTTAAACAAACACATCTCCTCACACTGACAAATTCCCCTGTAACCCTTAAAATCAACATCAAAATAAACCCTATTTACCCTATAAACACTATCTTTCATCTTCATCAACACAAAATAACCCTATTTACTTTTTTTTTAATTGACTTAAACTGTGCAGAAAAAGAATGCATCACATGAACTGTAGCACTTTCAATCAAATAATTTCCTTCTGTAAATCTGACAAATTTCCTGTAGGTGCTTGCAAACTGAGTCTGAAATGTTTGTATGCATTTTTCATACATTTTGCATTCATCACTTCCTATCAAAATGCTTGCTACAGATGCGAAAATGCAAGAATTCAAACCTGATTCAATTTTACATATTTTTCTAAGGTTTCAGAGGCAGTGTGTAAACGTGATTAATGCAATGTGATTTTTTTTTTTTTTTTTTTTTTTTTTTTA
>JAUMHP010000065.1:5666373-5679678 GCA_032361065.1 Enteromius trimaculatus
GATTTGCGGCTCTGTGTATTCATATGATACACGGGTTAACGTAAGTAACGGTACATTGATGAGTGTTATTGTATTTGCATGGCGCCATGAACAGCTTTTGAACATGCCTCCACCTAAAACTGTCTGATGGTGTCACTATTGGTCGCGTAATAATTTCGAAGTGATTTGTGCATTTATACGTCTTCATTAACCGCCTGACGGCAGTTTAGAACTCAATGAGCGATCCAGTCATTTGGGTTGGGGTTTTAGACAAATTGTACAAAATCAAGGTCATACGAAATAGCCCGAATTTGGGATCTTGTACGAATTGGTCGAATTGGAGAATTGGAATACTTAATAGTGTTTAAGAAAGGTTCATAAAGTTAATAGATGATACATATTCTGATGAAATGTTAGAGCATGTGAGATGGGGATATTGTCATTTACTAAAAATTAAACCATAATAGAAAAAAAAAAAAAAAAAAATTGAAGTCAAATATTGATATAAACTGAAATTAAACTGGCATGTGTATATGATATAAATCCAAAAATAAAAACGAATTCTACTATAGTTGCACAACAGTAAACTCCTGAAATATGAAAGCACAAAGTGAAGATTCTGTTCTGGATTACTCTCTGCGCTCCGGTTGGATGTTGACCCTGTGGGATCATTGTGATGTCAGCTTTTTTGATTACATCAGGATCTGTGTGCTTGAGGAACGATTTAAGTAACTATGGCAACAGACCTCAGAATATTACGAGCAAACTTAAACTTCACGTCACTCTGTTCTCTGAGGCTTTTGTGAGATTTACTATAATCAGCAGTTCAGAAGCCTCTCTGCTGGTGCATCAGGATTAGACATCATCTGGGCCGCGGGTCTCAGCGGGGTTAACCACATCTGACCACATTCTCCATCTGTCATCTCCCTCAGGTCAAAGCACCCAAAACACTTGTTAGGAAATGCCACAAGACCTTGTTAGCTGTGTAACTCCTAACACACATATTGACCTTCAGTACATAACTCATTCCGCATATGAATCGACTTATTGTAGCAACTAAAACAAATTTTAAAAACTTGTTTTATATATATATAAAACACGGTTCAAATGCTATCATATTTCTCACATTCTTGTATAGGTTAATGTACAGGTAATCCTTTATTATGTATTTATTTTAAATCTGAAATAAAAAAAAAAAACTAAATTACTAAAACTTTAAATACAGACCTAAACTAATTAAAATATTAATAAAATAATTTGGAAAAAGTGATAAAATTTGTATGATTTATTGAAATAAAATAACAAATAAATAAATTCAAGTAAGTAAATTAATAAATACAATTTTGTAATAGTAGCCTACTATTTTTTTTTTTTCTTATAAACGTAAATCTTAAAGACCCTAATGGTAGATTATATTTACATAATAAGTAGTTATTTAGTGTACTGCATATTTATAAACAAAACAAAACAAAAAAACTTAATAATTTCTTGCTACTTTAAAATTTTCTCTGAAATGTAAGATTTTAACACTAATTATACAAAGATATGCAAATGCCAGATTGACCATTCATAATGAATTCCAGCGATGGTGTAATAAAAGATGATAATTCTCACTCTGCGTACTGTAGTCGTGGTCTTGTCGAGCTCGAGCATCTGTGCTTGAGACTCATCCGGTGCAGAGGTCAAAGGGAATCAAAGGATGAATGTCAGCGTGCCTTTCGCCCACAGCAGGAAGCACTTAAATCTCTCTCCAGTTTCCAGAGAAACAGCAGTTCTTGTTTTATGCAGTGCTGGCATGATGCTGCGACCCTAATTAGTTTCTCCCCTAAAAATTGTTATGGCACCCTAAAAAAAAAGTATTTTTAGCACTTTTTTTTTCTAATCTTAAATCTGATTTGAGCTAGTGCTCAGAATCCAAAAGGATGAAAAAGCAACTGCTACGGCCGCAGGCTGGGAAACTGAGGAAGGTCTCATTAGTCTTTGCAGGTTAAATGACACGGGACGTTTCACCAATTGCAGAATGTATCACACATGCTCTAATGCCTGCAGACACATTTAGTTTGCGTCTGTGAAGAATTAGAGACATTTAGCAAATCCAGTTGAACAAAGAGCCTCATAACGCTTCCGTATTCAGCCATATGGAGAGCATTAGCTGTATACGGCAGAAAGCAATGAGTCATTTTATGTGTTCGGAGGTTAACCTTCATGGTAAATGACCATGCTCCACAAACATCCGTAAAACTCTGACACTGTTTTTCCAGCACCTTTGCCAAGCATTTGGATCACAACAGTCATCCCACCTGTGTCACGAGGACAGCGGTCTTCTGTCTACAGGTATAATCTAGTTTTCATTAAGAGCCCCAGCGGCCTGCTGACAGGAGCAGGTGTATGTGTGGGTTTATCTGTATGCCTATGTGGAAACGTGTAGCGTAATCATACGTGAAGATTTCAGACTGGCGGCCCGTAAAGGTGGGGTTGCCGTACCTGGCGTGCAATCTGGGCGCGCGGCTTTACCTGCTGCTAGGAGCAATTTGCGCTCCCTGAAATCAAGCGTCGAAGTACGTTGGCTAATATGATTTTAATCCTCCTTGACCTTAAAAAATCAGCAGGGTCTCCTTTTTGATGAAGTCATACATAAGACCCCATTGTTTCAGAGTCAGAGGAGACGCAGATGATCCTCCATATGTTGGTGTCTGACATCCAAAGAACTCACCTGCATTTGAAAGATGTAATATTGTAACAACACCTGCCAAAATACCATCGTTTGGGGCGAAGCATACCATGGCCTACAATTGCTAATTGTAAATGTGCTAGGAACATGAATGTTATTATATATATAAATAAATGCTGTCAAAATTAGCATGTTAATGCAGGCAATACATTTCTTCCAGTTTGAATGTGTAAAAAAACATTTAATGCAGGTAACACAGGGCTAGAGCTAGGGTCGGCCTCTCCACTCACAACTACTGCTTCTGTCTCTTTTTTCCTGACAAGAATTGTGTTTATTTAGATGCAGAATGTCTTTAAGAGCACATCAAACACACTCCACTTCGCCTCAGCGACAGGCAATAGTCAAACAAGTGAGGAAACGGTACAGATGACGAGGGAGCTTAAGTAGAAAAATAATGAACTGCGGTCAAATGAGATGTCGTCAGGCTAAATGTCAGTAAAACTGAGTATGTCTCTCCTGTCAGCTGTTATACTGTACTCATAGTGTGTGCTCTCTTTAATTGCACGCATAAATATGGTGGCACGCTGTAGCTGTATCTTTCCGTATTAAAGTGGGAATGAAACTACTTAGATCATGTTCAACAGTGGCAGATCTTGGTTATAGCAGACAAATAACCTGCTACTGTGATGTCTGTTTATTACATAGAGAAAAGAAAAAAGAAGAAATCAATAGCTTTTGTAGCTTTTATTTTCTTTCTTGAAAGGGACAGGTAAATATGACACTTATTATAATGGGTTAATTTGAAGATTGCTTTGAGTTCACTTTAATTATATATATATATATATATATATATATATATTTATATTTCTACATTAATTTGAAGATGTGATGAATGTAAAATTATTGCAACATAAATTAATATACACATGCATATGTTATTTAAATGCCTATTTTTAGAATAAAGTCAAAGGTAAATGGTATGACAGACTGTAGGATTTCTAGATAGGAAATCCATGAATCCATCCAATAATATGGAAGTCAATAGGACCCAAAATCAGTTGGATAGTAAAACATATTTTGTGTATGTGTGTGCGTGTGTGTGTTACACAGAAGAAAAACAAGTCAGATACAGATTTGAAGAGACATGAGGTGAAAAACGATATTTTACTTTTGGCTAAACAAATATACATAGTTAAGGGCAAGCATAGCCTATAAATATTTGCTTATAGGCCTATTAGGCTATGTGATGTAAAATAGTTACGCTTATAATAGTTACATACTTATCATAGTTAAAGCACATTTTAAGCACCACCTGCAGTATCCTAACTCTGGTTACCATGGTAATTTTAAGTAAGGATGATCTCTGTCGGCCCCCAGTGTTTCGGTCGCGTCATTACAGCACTTGAACCTCGCGACTTGCCGTAGTTTAAACATTAATCACATGTATGAGTTGTCAGGAAGAAGAAACAATAAGGGCTTTTAGGCCGGAGCAGAGAACGAGAGTCATGGGCGATGAATGATGCCGCTGCGAGAGCGAAGTGTCCGCAGGTGACTCACCTGCGCGAACCGGCCGCGTGCCAGAGCTCAATCGAGTCATGCAGAATAAAGTCCTCGCGTCAAGAGCAGTGCGAAAAGAAGCAGGACACGGATCCGGAATGGAAGAGTAGCTGATACATACACCTGATCCGTGCATGCCATGGGGAACTGCTGGGCTCAGTGTTTTGGGCTCTTTAGAAGGGAAGCAAACAGAATACAAAGAGGAGGAGGGTGAGTCATTCACGGGGCTTGTTGTTTAATATGAATAATAATATAAAAAAAGATATCCGTGATCTTTGTTTGCGTGATTCGCCGGCTGTCAAGTGCATTTCATTGGAAACACTCGAACTGCCAGTGGACAGTTGAAAAACGCTGGATATGTTTACAACAATTCACTCAAAACAATGAATGCAACGTTGCAGTTTTTGTGTTAGTAGAAAGCCAGTAATAGCAGCCCAGTTAGTGATGTTCACAGCAAGAACGAATTGTTCTTCTGAAATGATTCTGATTCGTTAGTCGGATCGCAGTTTGTTTAACAATCGCTTCACTCTTTGGAAGATTTAAGTGACTCGTATTGTAATCAGGTATGCAATTACACGTTCTTAGTTAATACACAATTTACTGAATATACATAAATACGTTAATTTCAAATTTAAATCCGTTTTTGAAACGAACAGTCCGAACGAACCGATTCGCTTAAATGATTCAGACTTCTCCTTTAGTTTCCGCATTAGTTGATGTCTGATCCCAGGACCACGCCCCAGTCCTTTTGTGAATCCGCCCTGGGACGTCAGTCTTGTGTCATCATGTGTATCTATATTCGAATTAATATATTAGTTCTATAATAGTACAAGACATCGTATACCCCACAGGTTATGTTGTCTAAAGTCTTAGAATATTATAATATATTTTTTAGCTACAAGGGATGATGATGCTGGACAATACTGTTACTTAAATAATACTTTGAAGTGTTTTAATACACTCTGTCAGGAGGAAGTGATTGCTACCTTACATACTGTATAACATGCCTGGGCTGATGACTATTTTGTTTTTAACATTAGGTCAAAGTACTTCAGAAGCAGCACAGCTGGGGAACACTATACCATTGAGGTGCAGCCATCATAATTTATTTACAGTTTAAGATTATCATTTATTAAAAAAAAAAAAAAAAAAACTGTTTAGTTTGAGTGACTTCTATGCATTTGGTTACAGTTTGAAAACCTCGTGGAGAGCGATGAGGTGAGGACAAACATATAGAGCCACAATCATGATTTTACAATATTCCTCTTTTGCGCAGACATCAACACTTTTTTTTGTTTTGTTGTTTTTCCAGGGTGAGAGCTCACAAAGCTGCCCCAGGTATGATATTATTTCATCTAAACTTTATCTGTATGTTAGAGTTGGGCCACTAAACGCCTGACTAGTTTATTAACTGCAGACATGTTAGTTCATATTAAGTTTGTGACCGTTGAAAACCGTTTTTAGCACTGGAACATTTTCTCCCTTATAATAATCAAATGCTAAAATTGCTCCATAATGACATTTCTGAAGACCGTTTTATTGAGTCTTGATTTGGGGACAGCGAGTTTTCTTGTTGTATCAAGGTATTGTACACTCTTTAAATTATGCAAATCTCACTTAAAGGGATAGTCCACCCAAAAATGCAATTTCTATTACCGTTTACTCCACCTCATGTCGGAACACGATAGAAAATATTTTGGTAACCAAATGATTTTGGGTCCCATTGACTTCCAATTGGACCAAAAGTTACAATGAAAGTCAAGGGGAGCCAAATAGATAGCAGATAGTCGAGATTAAACATTTTATGCCCGAGTTACAACAGTTATTAGTCTCATTCATCTACATTTTAATTGGTCGATGGAGACTGTGAGCTCAACTCTTTCTCTGTCATTGGTCCAGACCCGTCAGCGAAGAGGAAATCGGTCACTTGAAGGAGCATCGCTACGCTGCCATCTCAGACAAACAAGCACTGATCGATGAAAACCTGAATGCACAGGTATAACAGGTCGTCAAATGTGAAATAGATCAATTTCATGTTGACTTTTAAATGGTCAAGTTCAAAACGATGCCACAAAACAATGTTTACCTTTTAAGTTACAGCTTATGTTAAGTTTATGCTTTCATTTGTTGTTTTCCATTGCTTGGTTTTGTTTTTGCCCCTGCTTTTTGGTGAGTTTAGTTAACCTTCCTTTTCTGTTGTGATTTCTGCCCAGTTAGTGGCAGAAGAGGAGAAGTTAAGGCTAGAAGAGGAGGCTGTTTTTGCAGCCCAGCGCGAGGCAGCGCGGCTCGCTAAGGAACGAAAGCTAAAGGAGGTGAGGCGTTCGCACTGAGCACGCCCAGCCCTTCTCTTAACCCCGCCCATTAACCTTCAGCCACACTCCTTTCATTTATGACACACCTTCAGCTCTGTTATACATCTAACAAAATCTAACAGGAATAGTTGCTTGAGTTTGTAAGTTATGCATTGCATGTTTTTAATTGGTTAAAATCAGACTAATCTTTGAAATGCACTGTATATAGATTATGACTTGCAATGATAAGTTATAAACAGGATTGAAGGCTCTTAACGCTGGTCCATCTTCAAATATTGATCAATGTCTTGTGAATAAACTCAGCACTTAATGCAAATAAAAATACAGTCGATCTGCTTCCAAGAAAACCTTCTCCACTTAAAACTAACTAAACATTATTTTATGTTTACTATTTTATTAGCATTTTTCCTATTAATTTGCCCACATGTCCTCATGTTTTTTTATTTTATTTTTTTCTTTCTACCATGATTTGTGAGTTTGACCATCTGCTAATATTACATTTGGTGTCTGTTTCCCAGTAGGGCACTAAATACCGAACTGTTTGAAATAATATTTGCAATGCATTTTTTTTTGAAAATCAGAGTGATAGCGTAGTGCAGCGGTTCTCAATCCCGGTCCTTCCGCCCCCCTGCTCTGCATATTTTGTATGTCTCTCTTTGCCAACGCACCTGATTCTGATAATCAGCTCATTAGAAGAGAGTTCTGTGCATGAACTGTGTTCCAATTGGCATGGTCCCTACATATTGAACATTGAAATCCGTTACAGTTTACTTCATTTCGGAACATTCATTCATGGATTTGCGCTGTACATAGGTGAATATGATTTAAATTACGTCTCGCACACTTAAATGCACTTTAAACAGAACGTGTAAGTTCGCTTCAAACTGAAATCTTGGTGGAATGTCCGGTTACGTCCACTTTGCAGGGCACATACGTTTAAATAGAACAACTGTCTGAAGCAACAAGAGAAACATACGGAATGTGCCGAGCGGTGGGGCGCAAGGACCAGGATTCAGAATCGCTGATGTAGTGCTTGGTATTAGTGGAAAATATAAATATAAAATATATAAATATTAGTGGAAGGGAGTCAGTCGTCATTTCTAAAATGTTGTGTTTTAAGGGAAAGCAGCAGCAGCCACCGCAGAGGAACAAACCCAGATCAGAACCAGAGAGCAACGACCCTCGGCACAAACCGTGAGTTCATTCTACTCTGAAATATATGTACATGATATTCAATGACACCAGGAAAAAAAGGGTGAGTGTCATCGCATTGCAAGCAAATGAAATTGGACTTTTCTTCAGAAGTAATATGCTTTTCTTTTGCGCTTATAAAATATTCACATTAGTGAATCCAAAATAAACGTGTGTGTGCTGTGTATTTAGAATTGTATATATAAATACTCACATATGCATGTATCTAGAAAGTTGTTGTTCTTGTGTATATATTACATTATTTGTAATAAAATTATATGAATATTAATATAGACATGTAAATACATGTAAATATTCTGTGTACAGAATAAATGTACGTAGAACACGCATATATTATGCAAAGAAAAACTTATGTTGGATGCAGTTAATAGGGATTTATCATTTGACAGCACTAATTATATTGTGTGTGGTGTTTGGAAATTATTTACTTTTCTTTGGATGGGTATTTTATTATCTATTAGTTTAATTTATTTATTTTCCGTACAAAAATTCAGATTAAAAATAGCTGTGCTTCTTTGTTGGGCTACACGATTTGGCCAAACCTTTGTGATTTATATTATCAATGAGGTTATGAAATAATAGTAATAATAATAATTGTTGTTATTTTTACTAATAAAAACTGTAATTAAAAATAAAAACAAAAATTGCTATGAGACAAAATAAGACATCTCACTATTTTATTGTAAAATAAAGAAAATGACACTTTCAGAAAAATAATATAGTAATTAATTAATTTACCTTTCATTGCAAAAATATCATACATGGTTTTATGTACTTTTTTTTATAATCACACTAAGCCATATTACAATCTTAATTTTTTAAAATTCATCATGCAGCCTTGGTGTACTGTATATATTAATGTATGTGTTATTTTGTGCTGCATACTTTCAGACTTATTTTTACTAGGTTTATTAAAGCGGGGTTTCACAAGCTGGGGGTCATAAGGGTTTTGCAGGGGGGGTTGTAAGTTTATGAAAAGCTATTCTGGACTCAAATCAAATTTTTTACTGAAAAAACATATTATGTTCAGAGAACCATGAATATGTTGTTAAGTTACTCAGTGAGAAAACATTTTCGGGTGAAAGGTTTCAGCTCATGACAAAACAGTAAAATGTGCTAGTGGTTCTTTCTCGTAGTGTTTTTTTTTTTTTAATTGTCAGGAACTGATAAAATCACTGTGATGTTGCACCAGAATGATCAGCAGCGTCTGCAGTTATAAGGTGTTCATAAGACTGTCATGCTGTCCACAGTCTGACTACATACAGCTATGGTGATAACAGCAGTGTTTTGCAGATGGCTGATGTAACAGTGTGTGTGTGTTTCTGCAGCAAAGCGTCGGATGCAGAGTTCGAGGTGTACCTGCAGAGTGTGAAGGCTCAGTCTGAAGCGTTTCGCAGTAACAGTGAGTTCCCATTAACACGTTTCAATCACTATATTACAGAACACTATAAGAAGACATATTAAAAAAAAAAAAAAAAACACGCCACTTTTTTGAAAATAGGCTCACTTTCCAAATCACATCTCTGGGTCTGGCGGAGCAATTTTAGCTTCATCTTAGCATAGATCATTGAATCTGAGTAGATCAGTAGCATTTCAGAAATGACCAAAGAGTTTCAATATTTTTCCTGTTTAAAACCGGACTCTTCTGTAGTTACATTTATGTAGTAAGGCCAACAGAAAATGAGAAGTTAGGATTTTCTAAGCCAATGTGGCTAGGAACTATACTTTCATTCCTGCGTGATAAGCAAGGAACTGTGCTGCCACCATGGCTGCAGCAGGCTCAATGATATAACGCAGGTAAAAGTGCTCTACCAGACCTGTAGGCTGAATTGATTCCGCAAACTCAACTTTTTAACTCTAGGTTAGTTGGAATTCAATTTTTTTTTTTTTAAAGTGGCTTGTTCTTTGAAATGAGAATACTAAATGCTAAAACACATTTTTTTCTGTTTGTGTTTAGGACTTAGCTCTGAGACTAATGTGGTGACCCCAAACACTGAGAGCAGCTGGGACTTCACCAGTAAGACTGATGCCACCTCACTGGACCTGGAGTGGGAGGATGAGGAGGGTCAGTCACTTCACTGAAGCCTCTTGCATTCAGTAATCATGTATTATACATACTCCCCCAGTTTCATAGACGAGGCTTAAGCTAGTCCCAGACTAAATTGCATGTTTGCAGATGAAAATATCTTGCGCTGACATATCTTAAATCGTGTCAGTGTCATTGTTCTGTGTTAAGATGCACACCTGTAATATTTTCTTCTAAGGAATTTTTGTAAAAGTTGCTTAAATATCTTAATTTAACTAATGCCTAGTCCTGGCTTAAGCTAAGCCCCGTTTGTGAAACCTGGTCACTATTCAAGAGTCAAGTCACAGCATGCCAGTTTGAGTTAGTTAACTACGTTAGTTGACATGATCTATAAATGAACAGTACTTATCCAGCATTAATCTTGGTTCATGTCAGGGTTATTATAGTTAAAGGTAAAAGTAAAACCATTGCCATTACCATTGAATGGAACTATTAAGTAAATAAACTCAAACTAATAGATAACAGTTAATAAAAACAATATGTGCATTTGAAGACAAATAATAAAAATGACCAAAAAAAACGCTTAATAACAAAAATTAAAGTAAAAGCTATGTTTAAAAAGTTCCAATTCATAATCTGAAAGTGTATAACAGTTTATCAGCGACGCTTGAGAAATCAAGTTTATGCAAATTTTAATCTTGATAAAGTCAGCATTTGTCTTAACATCAATGCAATATGATGAAACAAGATTTTGTATAATTATATAATTTGTAAAAATGTTGGAAAGTAAATAGTAAAATGAATATTGTTTGTTGATTCTCTACTGTATTGAATATTACACGAGACATTGTAAGCATTTTAAAGGAATCTTTTGTACAGTTTTTGTAAAGTTGTTTTGTAATATAAAATGGTAATATTCTGAATACCGGAACTTCAGCATCGTGACTCCAGTGTCGTGTGACTCTTTAGAAATCAATATAATATGCAATTTTTCAATATTTTTTTTTTTATAATAATTGAAAACTTTTAACAGAGCCTATGAGGTTAACTTAATTTATAACTGAATTAATATTACACATTACACAGGAATGAATCGGATGGGTCCTGCATGGGAGCGTTCAAAAACGGAAGAAGACATTTTGCGTGCGGCCCTTCGTCCCGGTGGGAAACAGCTGGATAGCGGCCCTACCTCCACCTCTGAGGACTCCAACGCTCTGGAGTGGGAGAATGACTTTGTCAGCGCACATCCAGAGGACAGCGGTGACCATGGCGACGAAGAATTTGAGGGATTTGTTAATCCAGTACTGGACACCCCCACTGCGGTGGTGGGGCATAAGGACAGCTCTGAGCAACAGGAGAGATAGTCTACAGCAAGAGACCACAGCAACTTTAAAAGCCTCATTCATATTCAGTGTGATGTGACTACAGTTTAGTAAACTAAATTTGTAATTCATAACAAGGAACAGAAATGCTTCATACGATTTCTACTTTGTCATTTGAATGTCATGAAAATCTGGTCATCTGACAACACCAAAAATATATTTTTTTACATTGACATTCACATTACTGTAATGAAGTCAATGTTGTTGTTTTTTTTTTTTTTTATATATAATTTCAAATTTTGATTTAATATAATAACTTAAATTTGGCAACAAATAATCCGATAAATTATCTTAATTTAAATTAATAATTCTCTCTCTCTCAAAAAAAAAACAAAAAACATAGTTTACTCGCTCGAGTTTTTTTTTCTTCTATTTACCAGACCAGAGAAAAAAAAAAAGATATTTAGAAGAATGTTAATAACTAGTCAATTGCTAGTAGCCATTCACCCTTATCATAATATATTAATGTTTGGCTATTATAATTTCTTACAGGTTTGGAACGACATGAGGTGCGTAAATAATGACAAAACTTTCATTTTTGGATGAACTTTTTTTGCCGTAAAAAAAATATGGCACATTAAATCCTAATGGCCCTAACAAAAGACTTAATTTTCTTTATGCAATATCTAATTTCTTTTTGGATGAAATACGACCTGGCCATGTTCTTGACAGATTTCATGAGATTCACTCCATTAGGTCACAAATTCATTAGGATTTGCTTTCCACGGGATAATTTGCTCCTGTTTTGAGTTGTTAGATGTGTCTGTAATTTATTTATATCAATTTCCTTTTGGTAACCTGGTTGAGGTTTTAAATTAACTCTGGGTATGTCTTGGATTAATACTTCATGTGAAGAAAAAAAAGTTTTAGTTTATCCTTATTTCAGAAGTTTTCTTTGGAGAACTGAATCAAGTGCAATTTTTAGAAGATGAGGGAAGTTTCTTAAAAGCCACAGATGTTTTCTAGAGCCATCATGCGTTTTTATGTGTATGGTTATTGTGTTAAGTCATATCAGACGGACTATCTCTCTTTTAACTTGTGACTGTCAAGGAATGAGACCCTTGACCGTTTTAAGGGAAAGACCTTTTCTTGAAAAATGTATTGCCTCAAGGATAAAATGCATTGGAACACATTTAAGTTCCATAAGTGCTTTTAATACGGTCACTGTTTGTCTGCCTGTGTGAGTCTGTGGGTTAAAGGGTTTGTGGTGGATGCTATTGAATGAATTCATGCCTAGAAATGATCAGTGTTTGACTTGCATATCCTCCTAATCTTTCAGGAACATGTCCAGGTTATATTTCAAATATTATTTTTCATAAAGCAAATGATGCATATTTGTTTCTCACTGATTGACATTATTTTGATGAAAATTAAGCACATTTTAATTACCAGGTCTTATTACTGTATTTCCAAAACATATTTCTTGTAATGTTTAGAAAAAATAATGTCACTTACAAAAATAATCACAGAAGATCTAATAAAAATACCCTTATTATTACAGTATTATTTCATTTATTGTTGAGGTGAAGTAAACCTTTGCATTAAATTAAAATAATAATAAAAAAATACAAAATTCTATTTGACTTTTGGGTTAAATATGACCTGGACAATTTTCTGATGTTCACCCAACAAGCTTAATGTTTTATGGTTTTAGCTAATGTAAATTTATTTTGTTAGAACGATAGAATGATTCATAATTCAGTAAGGAAATAGCTTTAATTCAGTCTCTAAATGCTCATAAAATCGACTCGTCTGCTTCTTGTTCCTCCTGTCTGCCATAATGAACAACCTCTTCCATTGACCCCCATATTTCCCTCAGATTGGAGTCTGAATTTGACCTAATGCTTTTAAACGAATGCTGATATGTATATAATGTATTGCAAAGCAGACACTAAAGGCCTTGAAGAGCAATGGAGACTGGTGTGTGATGAGGTCAAAGTTTGTAATCTTGTAGTGTCTAGGACATCAGTGCACAAGAGCGTCTGTACAGCACAATCACGTCACGTTATTTTCTTATTCTACCAGCACACCTCAAATGAGATGTATTCATGTCATCTGAATCTACAATATGTGTGATGTTTGATTTGATTTTTCCTGTCATCCTGTTTGAAGAGTTTGGGAGCACATATGCAAAGAATGTTTGTCCTCTTGTCAGAGTTGAACAGG
>JAUMHP010000065.1:5715611-5737647 GCA_032361065.1 Enteromius trimaculatus
CATGGCCGTGCGGAACCGGGTTATTGTGAATATCCGGGTTTTAAAAGGGTTACTGGCTGCATGTAAACGTACTCAATTATACTCAGAAAACACTAAATAATTTAAATATCTTCCTACTATTTTCCTCTGACATATTTATGGTAATTATTCTACTTTTGCTGATGCTGTGACAAACTATGCATATATATCTTCAGCTGTGCTGACGGCACTCTCTCTGTAGTTATTTTGGTGAAAGTAACTCAAAAGTAATACAGGAGTCATGTAAAGCATTACAATTTTGAATCAATAATATTGTAATGTAAGGAATTACTTTTAAATAACAGTAACAAGTAATAACTAATGTATTCCACTTTGGAAGTAACTTGCACAACATTGCACATGGAGTACTTTTTATCCCTGTGTTCACCAAACCCATCTTCAGAGATTGCTGGAGATTGTTTTTGGATGAACAAGGATAATTTTTCTTAAACCCTCCTGAACGACATGTGCTGATGTAGGGGCTGTTTGACTATTTTTTTAAGGTTCTCTGACCTTGAGACTCAACTATTTTCTGAAATTCTCCAGCTGCGGTCCTTGAAGAGTCTTTAGCCACTCAAACTCTACTCTACTCTACAAACTCTACTTGCCGTGTATTAGGATGATATACACACATCCTCTTCCAGGCAGTTTCCTAACATTGTATGTTGATTGGAACAATAATTCTTAATTATTTCCCTGATGGTGGAAATGGAAACTATCACTGCTCTAGCTCTTTTCTTAAAGCCACTTTACTGATTTGTGAAGCTCAATTATCTTGTGCAGCATTCTTTGGTTTTTCTCATTGCGTTGATGATTAAGGGATTTTGTGCTTTGTTTTCCCTTTTATAAATATTTCTGTGAAACAGGAAGCCAGGGCTGGATATTTTCATGCTCATAATCACCTTGGAGTGCTCAAAATTGTGAATATGAATGGGAATATACTTTAGAGATTTCTAGGGGTGCCAATAATTATTGGTAATAATAAGTATTGGAGAAAAACCTTTATTTTACAATGAGATTTTCTCCCCACTTGCTTTAATTCAATGACAGGTTAGAATTTTGTAAATTTTTTGAACAAAAGATCAAAAGGATAAACAATGCAGATTTATTTTCACAGCCACCTTTGCTCAGATTTGCCAAGG
Organism: Enteromius trimaculatus; assembly: GCA_032361065.1. Lineage (NCBI taxonomy): Eukaryota > Metazoa > Chordata > Actinopteri > Cypriniformes > Cyprinidae > Enteromius > Enteromius trimaculatus. Next base: position 5,716,772 of record JAUMHP010000065.1, read on the forward strand.
GTGCCAATATTAGTGGAGGGCACTGTATTACACAAATTAAATTGCCAAAGTCACAAGATTTGTAAAAAAAAAACAAACAAAAAAAAACAAAACTGAATAGAAATGTAATTGAAATGGTAATGTTTTATGCATTTTGATAGCCCTATTAGGCTGGTTGTAGTAAACATGGCCACCTGGATCACATCAGCATTCTTGGATTCTTGGCTTTTCTATACACAGCTGGTTGAGGTCGAGTATCTATGCTCCAAATCCTGATGAAGATAAACTCATTAACTCATTAAAGGCCTTGGCCAAGGTTTTTAGCAACAGGAAGCAAGCAAATGCGTTTCCCCTTAAACCATTTACTGATATAAATCATGCACATAACTCATTCCTCCACCAGACACACACTTCCAATCATATATGCCTCCGGTGACTGCTTTTACCGGCCAGGATGATGTATGTGGATAAATTTATCCATGACCCCTGAAGGTCAGGAAACCCACTAAAGATGAAAGAAGGAAATCGAGAGCTGTCAGAGGCTGTGAAGATGTCATCACACCACATCGGCTCCTGGACCGCCACAATTTCAGGAAGATTGATCGTCCAATTAGAGTTCGGCCAGAAGGATGTGACAGCGTGCAAATTTTCATACTGTACTAACAGACTGCAAATGTGTCTGTTGCTCTGTCATCAGCTTGTGATTAGCGAACAGAGCCTGTTTTTGTAGCCGGAGAGCTGAAGGACAATGCCAACCTGATGTCTCTTATCGTTGCACAATATAGTGATAGTATCTGATACAAATTCCTCAGTATTTGAACAGGTTAATTGACTGCTGGTTACATGTAACCAACTTCATCCTTGAAAAACATTTCAAAACCATCAATTTATTAAAAAACAAACAAATCAAGGCTTAGTATTACTCAATGTAATTATGCTTGCTTTAAAAGCACATTTAAAGACAAAAAGTATTTAAATTGTCTCATTTACCTTAATATGCAAAAGGAGTGGGGAACATATGTTCAAATATTAAAAAGAGCTTTACAATATTAAGAATTTTTATTTATTTCTTATAATAAATATAAATGAAGCATATATACCCTAAAGGAAGCAAATGTTATCCATCTGTTATGTAAAAGAAGTCCTGATTCACAATACATAAAAAAAAAAAAAAACTATTATACATGCAGGAGCAACACAAGATAAAAATCAATAAATACACATGTAACAAAATCTGATGTGAAATTGTCATGTGTTTAATTTCACAGTGTTTACGTTGCTTGTTTGGAGAGATCAAAGTGGAATGACTGATTTACCTCCGGCTGTGTTGCTCTAATAGCTGCGGCTCTGAGCGGAGAACATTTCACTGTGTCAACTCAGCCATGATAAAACAGAATTAATTTTAATTAAAGGTGCTGTACTTTCATTTTAGAGTGTTCATGCCCTGTTGCTGGAATACAATTACATCCTTCATGCACATTTGTGTGTTTTGACAATGCTAGTTTTTACACAAACTAACTAGGTTTACATCCATTTCAGTTAATGAGGGGAAAGCAATGCAAACACGTCTTATAGGTCACAGTAGACCAGACCGAGTTAAAACATAAAGGTTTACTGGACTTGAATCAATAATCTTGTGAAAGCAAAAACAACAAGAATGGAATCTAAAAAATTCATGTTGTCTTAAATGTCAAAAAGCAATGCAGCAACATGGGTTGCCCAGCATGCATTGCATGATTGATCTCTGGTCAGGTTTTGGTCCAGGTGTTTGCTAATTATGTGAAATGGTTTTGTGAGTGTGTTCGTAGTTAGCAACGATCTACAGTATGTGTGATGTTGCAGCATCATTGTTGAAGTGAATAGTCTCAAAAATGTAGCTGTGGGTTGTCAGCCATATTGCTTTTTTCAATGCAGTACAATGCAATCTATAGAAATATTATCTGTTATTTATTGTGAAAGTTAAGTAAAACTCTATTATTGTCATAGTGTTACATCGACTGGATATAAAAGGGAGATACTTTAACTGCTTCGTTAAATGATTTACACAAAATACTTCAAAAAAGTGTCCTGGTGGAAAATATATGTACGTTTATTACATATAAATATATATATAAAGTATACTAAAAATATATTTGCATATTTATGTACTTGATAAAAATGGCATGCATGTGTAGTTTTAGTATGCTAAACTTGGTATGCTAAAAGTCTGCTAAATTGGACCAACTAATTTTATACCTACTGAACTTTAATGGTGCAAAAGTAGTGCTAAAGTCCATCTAAAAATATACTTAAATACATTTACTGTTATGACATAACAAACCAAGTTTACTGAAATTATGTGACTTTGGTAGTTCGATATATGCTCTGAATCACTGGTTTAAGATAAAAAATGGATTGTACATGCTGCCTGCTTTAGCAGCCCAAGCCTGCTCAGACTGCTCAAAATCTCCAGAACTTTTAAGAATACAAGCACAAATAACCTGTCAAAAGTTCCCTTACTATGTTCAGGAGTGATGGAGGGTCACAGGTGTACAGTAGGTGGGTGCTTTGGTCCACTCATCTTCGTGCTGTAGGTCCCTCCGTGTCTCTCTGGGAACAATTAATGTCAGGCATTCAGTGTGCAGCTATTGCTGGACCACAGGACTTCAAAGGCCAGCCTCCTCAAAGGCTTGCAGCAGAGAAACGGCCCTCAAAACTCCAGCAGGCCCTCTAAGGCACAGAGAGAGTCCTGTTTCTATGGGCCAGCGAGGGAGGGGAAGGCCTGCATGCTTTATGAAAGGACCTACTAACATGCAGGAAAATCTCCATGGGATTAAAAACTTCCATTCAGAGCAGTGAGAAATAGCGAGCTGGAGAATCTAAAGATCAAAAAATGCCCAGAAGCGAGTTTTCAACATTGCCCAGTCGTACTGTAATGTATATTTTTTTCTTTTAATTTCTAAAAGCCATCCAAAGCAGGCAGTGCTCATGTACATGTTTTTGGCATTGACTGTGGACTGGCACACAGCCAGAGATTTCCACCTTTGTATGAAGCCGCGCTTTGTTCGCTGGTGTGGACCATTAAATCCTATCATCCCCCTCTCAGTATTTTTTTTTAAACTGAGGCCACTGAAAGACTGAGCACCTGTTTAAGTAAAAAAACAATTAAGAGTCCATTGGAAGCATTTAAAACCCGGATTAGAGAAGAGGGTACAAATGGGAAGTATTAGGAGTTTCTTTTATACCTTTTTTTTATTACCAGACCTACATGCAGCCATTTTGGTTGCACAAAGAGGGTTGTAGCCCCCCCAGTGACCGGCTGTACGATTTGGTCATTAGCTACAAGGCAGGGAGTTGTTAAAATGCAATAAACCATAATATTTAACCTCCTTTCAATGCAGAGTTCATTTTAATGATCAAGAGATTGAGATTAGCACTTATTTTCTTTCACCTTTCATCTTTTGTGAAGTACAGGAAGTTGTCATTTAGCAAATGCTTTTATCCAAAGTGACAAGGAGAGTTTGATGCAAAGTCCCATTGAAATCTGACAAGTTTGGCTGGTCTGAAAGACATTTTCCGAACTTGTGCGTGATTCATTAAACTTGCAGACATATAGAGAAAATGTAATGTGTAATTTGTCATGCAGCTCTAGGAATGAAATACACGGAGTTTACAGCTAAAAGACCCTAGCCTGGCCCACCCATACTTCCTGTGACACTACATTCAATTTCGCGAGCAAAGTCTGGCAAAGCTGCCGTTTTAGAGCACTTCCGTTCCCAAGAGTGATTGGTTGTAGATTCTTCCAGTAGTATACAGAGGCATATGATGGATGCAGGTTAAGCCCGTCTCCCAGAAGGCGGGTAGTAAGGTAGCTTGGCCAGACTAAGCTCCTATGACCCTATTTCCTGTTTGATTTTTTTTGGAATGTGCAAAAAGAAATAATTAAACAATAAAATGTTTGCTGTCAGAAAGTTGTGAGTGACCTTGTTTATGTTACATTGTGGGGACCAAGATAGTAAAATTTGGGACAAAGAAAAAGTAAATGCTGATATTTTTATTATGTGTGTTTTTTCGCATTTACCATGATCGACAAAGAGTCATTTGCAGAAGCTACTTGGGAGTTTGTGCTGCAGTTATTGTATTGTTAGCTCATTGTTGTCAACTTGATTGTGATTTTTCTCATTTATAAGTCTCTTAGGACAAAACACATTAACTGTAGTTCAGCCTAACCTTCGAGTAGCCTACACTTCCCATCTACTTGGAGGGTAAACAAATACCTACAGCTCCTGTTTTTACTTGTGATTTGCTGCTAAAGTGACTGTTGGCTGCCTGCTGAGAATCCTGTCGATTGCAGGTGACTTTCTGTGCTCCTTGTTTTGTTTGGTCTGGCCCCTCCGTCCTCCTGCTGTGACCTCAGCGCATGTTTCTGGCACGTTAGAGATGCTCTCACTCTGATTAGGGTAATTACAAACCATCTCTGCTCTCCCCGCTCCTCAAACCCCTCTTCAACACGTATTCATCCATTTGTCTTAAAGTAATGAAATCCCTGGGGGAGGGGCGGGAGGCGCGGCATGGCGGGGCGCCTCATTTCAGGAGCTATTAAGTAGCGAATGTGCTACTCGCTAGCACTTTTATCACTGCGCTCGTTAATCTCAGAGCCCTTCCACTCCATGGAGCGGCTGCCATTGCGGTAATCACAATAAATCACACAGACAACTGCTGCGGCCCAACCGTGTTGCAACGGAAGAGAGCAGAGTAAATGCTAGAGCCCTCTCGGTCGACCTGATGGCTCTTTCCAGTTGCATGCATTTAGGTTTGAGTGTTTTCATATAAATTCAAAGGTTTTCATCCATTAAACCACTAAAACTAATGATGGCTACCCAGGTTCCCTGATAGCACAGGTACATCAAGGAGACGATTGTTTTATGTCTGCATTTGCATCTAAGACATATTTTAGGGTATTTGGCTTATGTGCCTAATTTCTATAGGTTGTTTTCTATCAGATTTCATATAGACATTTATAAAATATATTTTTTTAATATTTAGGACGTATGTAAAACTGACATCTGATGTTGTCGATCAAATGTTGTATTTTAGGACATTCGTCAGGTTGTTTGTCCTTAAATGCTCTTGTGAGCAGCCATAACAGCACGACCGTCTTTCCGTCGAAGTCTTTCTTCAAGGGTTAGTTAACCAAACATTTTATTTCTGTCATTAGTTACTCACTCTCATGTCAATCCAAACCTTTGTCCATCTTCAGAAAATAAATTAAGAAATCTCTGATGAAATCTGAGATCTGTCTGATCCTATATAGACAGCAATGCATGAGTTTTACTTATGTATTTACTACGTCTCTTGACCTGAATCATTTCAGTTATGTTGCTGTACATGGAGGGTCAGATAGCTCTCTGATTTCATCAAAAATATCTTCATTTGTGTTCTGAAGATGAACAAAGTGTTTGGAACACAAGTAATTAACAACAGAATTTTCATTTTGGAGGGAACTAACCCTTTAATTAAACATTTGCTCTGTAACCACAATTGGTCTAAAAAAGTGGGTTTGTTCAATTGCGTTGAAAACTGTTTTAATTGAATGTGTAGGTATGTTTTTGAAGTCTTGCAAATATGCAAGTAGAGGCACGTTTCACCATTCAGCCTGTTATATGATGCATCTCAAAGCTTATCTGAGCTTTTAGTGATCGGCTGGATTCTTTGTGAGTTTTCTGTTCCTCTATTGAGCAACAATAATCATATATCTTCCACAGAAAGCTGCTGTTGCATACTGTGTAGTCCAACTATGCTGGCATAAATGAGACAATATGCAGTTATATTCTTTCCAACCCAATGGCCCTAATGAAGCTCTTTTTATTTCAGTCCTTGTGTGATACAGCAATAACACAGACGGCACCTTGGTGGTGTGGAAAAGCTCTGCTGCTATTAACATATCAGTAGCTTGATGTATGACTCCTTATGGAGGAGTATCACTGCACAGTGAATGTAAGCAAAAAAAAATCAGCTGGCTCAGGTCCTTTGCTAATTAACTGGAGTTAATCTCTCATACGCAGCATTATAATTACAGCGACACTTAATGCACAGTATGTTACGCTTCCTGCGCTAGAACGCATGCTTGCGTGTTGAGCAGCATTGTGTTGATTGATGTTTGGGGAAGCCAGTGTCAAGCCGGTGTTTATTTCACAAGCGGTGGACTCTCTGACAGTCCTTTCATATGTGTGTGTGATGTACAGCCGAGACAAAATTCAGAGCAGCTCTGCACAACTACACAGAACCCCTTTGAAACGCTGTAACCCAACAAGTGCAGGCGCTGTGGGCCTCAAGAGTGATACGGACGGCCTTTGTTCTGCTGGAGCGAGGCTTGACATGCCATTAGTCACTAGCAGGTCAACAGAGACACACCGAGCAAGAGGGACACGTTTTTTCAATGCATTAGTCCTGACTGAAGAGAAACATGCAAAGAGTACAGAGATACGGAAATAAGATACAGAAAGAAATAGAGTGCATGTTATTTAAAGGCAAACATCTGATAATATGTCAATTTTTTTTTTAGCAATAATTATTGAAACATATGCATGTAATATCACGCACTACACAAAGTCAAACAATGGCATATGTGTAGGGGTGTGACTTTTCAATGTAAACAGTCAAATCACCCAACTCCTGCCCCTAAACCTACCATCTGTCAATAAAACACAAGATATAGCAGACAGATACAACTATAGTCATCATTTTTTGAAAAGTTTTTTGAGGCAAAATGATTGATTTGTGAGAGGAATAGTTAGCTGTTGTCTTCCGTATACTTCCTGTGCGCTGTGATTTTTAAAATGCGGCTACAAGAATCCTTACGTCAACGTTGCTTGTGAAATGCCATTGGCTCTTGTGTGTCTCATGACCGACTACATCATGCTACGGGACGGGAGTATTGTATATTTTCTGAATGAGACGTGAGCGTTTTAACGGAGTGGGATTATTTTCAGCGTTTAAAACCTTTTGTTTTACTCTCTTCTTCACATAAAGACTTCCTATGGCTTCAGAAGACTTGGAATGTGACACGACTTGTTTGTAATGTATTTCTACTGCTTGTTTATGATTAGTTTGTGCAATAAATACCTGTGACTGCATTTGCCTGTGTGTGTTTATATTGTTCAGACGTGGGTAGGTTTAGGGTAGGGGTGGGGTTTAGTGCTCCAATAAAAGTAAAAAAAATATATATAATAAATTTATATATGCATGCAAACCATTACGTTAAGCCAAACACCTGAAAACAACGGAGTACCCTTCACGTCAAAAAAGTGACTAAAAAGGGGTACCTTGAGCTTCAAAAAGTGATGCAAAAGGTTCTTAAACAAACGTCAAAATGTGACGAGTTGGAGTGAGAATGTGTTGGCATTATTTACACTAACATACAAACACAAGTAAGGTCCGACCATACTCTGATGATGTGTGTCAGAGTTTTAAGCGAACCCATTTGCACCGCTGTACCGGTAATGTCTTTGCCCTTCAAATAAACCCTTCCAGATGGCACAAGTGTGTGTTTCTGTTTTTTTTTTTTTTTTGCCATTGCTTGGGAAGCGTTGTCCAACATCTGTTCTTTGGCTTCTGGTACATAACTCTCATACACACAATCACAGATTGAGCAGCGTTGGCGCTCTGTGTGGTCCAAAGCCCAGGGGGCAGGATGCTCTTAATAAAACTTGACCCATCCGAACCCAGAACTTATTAAACCACATGACAGTTATCTCAAACATCATACAGGCCACTCTGCCTTTTTTGTGCTTGGAAAATTATGTATCGACTCTTTGTAGCAGCTTCAGTTAATTCTGTGTCTTATGCTATTAGCAGCAGAAACCCTGGGGAATTTATTTCTGGCAGCTCAGATGGGTTTAGACAGTCTTTTATGAGAAAGCACTAAAGTAAACAACTAATCAGGGTTTCTGGCTGTCTTTTATATATTTCCCATAAGATCAGCCAATGTTTATGATATGAAAGATGGGCTATTTCTTTGCTATTTCTACATCAATTAAGTAGGTAAATGGCCTGGAGTTGATTCTAAGTGTTCCTTTTGCATTTGGAACCCACATCAAAGCTCCATGAAGGTGAAATAGACTTGTCTGGCTTTAAAACAAAACAAAAGCATTGGAGAGATAGCAGGAACAATAGGAGAGACCAAATCAACAATTTGTTACATTCTGAGAGAGAGAGAGAGAGAGAGATAGAGAGAGAGTACTGGTGAGCTCCGCAACATATTGTAAAAAGACCTGGATGTCTACAGAGGACAATGGTGGTGTATGATCAGAGATTCCTGCTGTAAAATGTCAAATTGATAAAATGATTAAAAATGCATATTTGCTATAAGATGTGTAGGTCTGGGGGCAGGTTAAGAGGTCTAAAAGTCCAAATCACTTATTGGTAAAACAATAAAAAACATGTAACTAAAAATATGTAGCAATTTTTAAGTTTTAAATGTTGAAATACATTTAAATTGTAAGTTTTAGCATGAATAAAAACATGTTTTGCATGTTTTGTGCTTTTAAATGTTATGTATTAATACCTACGTATAAACAATGAGACCAGGGTGGCTGGGAATAGCTTATGAGCCAAGCACACAACATCTTTGTGAAACGTGGAGCAGTGTGAGGGTTACTGTTGTTTATTGATGACATGACAAGAGCAGTCGGGTATATTCTGAAGTGTACAGGGATATACTCTCTGCCCAAATTGAGCCAAATGTTGATTGGGCAGCATTTCAGCTGGACAATGACCCAAAACAAACAGCAACGACAACCTGGTAAAGATAAAATGTGTAATATTCTGCAATGGCCAAGTCAGTCTCCTGATCTCAGCCCGACTGAGCATGCATTTCACTAGCGGAAGATAAAACTAGGCAGAAAGACCCACAAACTAAAGTCAGCTACAGTAAAGGCCTGGCAAAGCATCACAAAAGTGTCTTTGGTGCTCAAATAAGAAGGCATAGAACCTCAAATTCAAAGTGGTGTAGTCGGTTATTATCACACTTCTATCACATCTGTGTATCACAGCGCGGCTCTTTGAAACGCTGTGCACATATACTTCAAAGACTGACAGTTCCTTTGCATTAAGGTCTCTTTAGCTCTGCCATTAACCAGATAATCAGTCTGAAATGAGTTCACTGTGCAGACGGCAAGCCTTTGGAAATATTGCCATTTAAATTTAAATTGCATTTTTAATATATTCCATTTCAGACATCTCACATTTGCTTTAACTTATTTCCATAATGTCCCGCCCCCATCTTTATTACCTGTGAGTGTATACATGTTTTTAAAGGTGATCCTTTTTTGGGGGGGTGGGGGGTGGCTTTGTGGGGGGATGGAGAGTAGGATCTGTAACCCAAAGGTCATGGGTTCGAGTCCCAGGTCCGGAAGGGATTGTAGGGGGTGGAAGTGAATAACTGGCTGTTGGGGAAATAACAGTTATGGCTCTAGGACCCAGCTTCAATACAATAGTTTGTAGGCTGCTGTGCGTACATCTTACAGACATGAGCATATATACTTTAACAGAGGTCACTAATTGCATAAATACATCCTGATCATTCTGATTAGTTCCAAAAGCTAGACAATATTAGAGATGTTCATGGATGGACAATGGCACATCCCAAGGTCACAAAGATGATGATTTTGGCGCCAGGCCTTCCGGAATAGTCCAAATATGTGACTCCATCAGCAGACTGGGAATTTCTCTGCCTCTCCTAGAAAAGACACACTCATAACACCCGCTCAACCTAGGCTACCTAGCTCAGCCAAACATCTTATCAGTATGGCTGGTTACACACAGTATAAGCAAAATGAAGTAAAATACAGGCTAGAACTGGAGTGACAAAATCTCTAATATCCTATACATAAACGTCACAGTTGATTCTTGATTCTTGATTCTTCGAAGCACCATGACCTGAGAGGGGAAAATAACACATCACAGTTCAACATATGGTTATGTGGTATTTAATGAGTGGAATATTGATTCCTTGTAATTTAGTGAGTTAAATACTGATTAATTGTTCGATCATAATCAAAAATAATATGAAATGAAAATGAATAAAAAGTATATGTTATCAATCCATCCTCTCCTTCACAGTGCTCTCTCCACCTTCAATACCATGAGGTGAGACTCTTGAGTAAAGCACCGGAGCGCCTCGGCACTGGCTGTACACTGCTCCGGGTGTGTGTTAACGGTGTGTGTGTGTACTTTGATGGGTTAAATGCAGAGCATAAATTCCAAATATGGGAAACCAATCATGGCCACATGTCACATTCTTTCCTTTTTTTAGTTATGCTCTGTGCTGTGGATCTATACAGAAATAAAAACACTCAAGATGATTCTGGATATTGGTATAACCTACACAAACACACATTAAACCCTGAATCCTCTAGTATACACTGAACATGATTGTAATTTTATTGTAATGGTTGTAAAAGACTGTAAAACACACACACACATACATATATAAATATAATATAAAAAATCTGATTATGTATTATGATTTATTTGCTATGGGATGAAACATAAACAACTGAAAAAAAGAGAGTTTATTATCTGTAAGAACTGACTTGTTCAGGATCACCTCTGAGAAATAGTATTGAGTCTTGAATCAAAGACCTCGTTTGAACAGACATCAGCTTTGCCCCAGTTCACCAAAGTGAGGATTTCTCTCTTTACATCTCAACGCGTGTTCTTTTGTCTTCACTGATCTTCTGTCTCATAATATTTCCCCCAAAAAATGACCAAAGGTGTTTTCTGTGGTTTAGAAACACTTTCTCAGTTTACTCTCAGTGCAGAGTCAGTCAATGATGGGTTGTGTTTTCAGATCAACAGCATCAACTTTTGGGATATTTTCAGGATATTTGTTCCAAGAACCATGAAGAACATCAAAGTGCTCTGGTGTTTGTTCTGAAAACAGTCAGATTCCTCACCTTACAGTAAACCTTCAGATCTCAGTCAGATTCAAAATCACGCAGTGGAATTTGTGAATAAAGGATAAATCTCGAAAGTTAAATCTCTGAGGCAATACAATTAAAGCTGGTAACAGGATTAAAAAATAAATAAATAAAATTATGTAAAATCATATATTTAATATGAGCTTGGTTAATGTGATATGCTTTTTACCTATATGTTATTTAGTGTACATTTGTTTATGGAATTGTTAATTGTTAACGTCCTTTCTGCACCGGAAACATAAATCAAGTAAAGTGTTATATTTTAAAAAATGACTTTTAATTCTTCTAAAATCCTGGCAATATTTTAGCCTTTGGGCTGTTTTAAAAGTGTAATCTCTGTTTAAATAAGCAGCGTTTTCAGCTCCAGCAGTTTGTGAGATCAGCTAAAGTCAATGTTTTCACTCATGGCTTGTGTCACACAATGAAAAGCACACATGCATGTTTGCTCACTAATTAATCACTTCTGCCACCGAGCTGTGGCTTCCTGTTTACTCACAAGCTTTTTTTATCAAGATAGATAGCTGATGAAGGAAAAAAACACACTAGCATTTTGTATTTGCATGCAGCATTAAGTTTCTGTCAAATTTATATGTAAATGAATATTTGCACATTTACAAGCAATTCATCATAATTGATTTTTTTCTGTCAGGGTGATTTGGAGTCATTTTAACGTGGGGCTCACAGAAGCAAAAGAGCATAGCGGAGAAGTCGACTGAAACAAATACTCAGAGCTGAAAAAAAACAAACCTGGGAGAACGGTATACAAACTGTGGTTATGAATGAAATCATAAATGAATATAAAGCATTACTATTACAATGCTTAACCTTCATGTTTTTGACTTTAGTTTGTCCTGAAATTGCTATTTATTGTTATCACACTTGCTGACTTTGCTCACACATAACAACTACAAGAACAATGTAAAATGCTTTTGAACACATTAGATCCCAGTATGTTGCTCAAAGATTTCAAATCTGTATCTTTAAAAAGAAAGAAAGAAAGAAAGAAAGAAAGAAAGAAAGAAAGAAAGAAAAAATCATCAAGATTGTTCACCTGATTATGTATTAGTCTGAGAATAGAAGCAGCCTCCAGCTCTTGTATAATGAAAGGTCAGGAAGGAAAGCATGTGGAAATGTTCCTGTCCTGTGGCTGTTTTGCTTTCACCTTTTAAGGTTTTGGAGTCAGACTTTTCCACAGGACCTGCTGCTGCTGCAAACGGTCAATTCTTGACTGTAACATATTATAAATTTAGAGCAGAGAAAAATACTCGCAGCAGATTGGACCTGATAATGAGCTGGAGGCTTCGTTATAAAAATACAGAGAGTGATAATGTTTTATGTGTTTTCCATAAACCACACATTTGCTTTGTTTATGATATGAACCTATTCTGATCTACGAAGGTAAATATTTTATGTTTAGTAAAGCCAAGAGCATAGATGAAAAACAGCTACTGAATTTATAAAATTAGACACCAAAAGTGCACTATTTACATTGCACACATAACATTAACAGGTAAATTACAAACTTTTAATTCTGCACATTGTAACACATTTCTATGCAGTCTGTATCACATTCGGTTATATTACAAAAGCAATAAGAGAGGAAATGAGAATATGAGAGAGCCGAGCTCCCAGCTCAGATATTTTTAGCACTTAATCATAATGAGTTATAAATGGGTCTCCCTCACTCAACAGGAGCTCAGCGGACCGCTTAAGACGATGCAGCTCTTCTTAATGACAGTAATGAGAGAGAGCCACACACACACACACACACACACACCAGCCTCCTGTCCTTTCTTTCATTCTGTGTCCACTCTCCTCTCCTCTCCTCACCCTTCACACATCACTGACCTGTAATCTGTATTGCATGGAAATGCTTAACGTCTTCCGGATGATAATCTGAATGACCAAAAATGGCTACAGATTTGATGATAACATTAACAATAAAATAAATAGAAAACAGAAGAATTGGTTTTAGCAGCCAGGATACAGATTACATGATAACATTAATAAAAAACATAAACAATAAGCAAACAAATTAGCATGAGGTCTCATGGTTGAATTAATATACCAGATATAATCCTCTGAGGAACAGGAAGTGTTGCTGTTCTGTTGAATGACTCTGTCAAAACACAACAAAATAAAGCTGATCGTTTGACCAGTAGAATTGAGTTTTCCTCCGGGAATCCATGAAGGGAAAAATCCTGTGGCTTTGGATTTTGCTTGATTTTTTTCTTGCAATTCTAAGAGAAATAAAATCAGGATTATAACTCTGAATCTATAACTCTTTTGATTGGGGAAATGAAAATGGCTTTGGTACAGCTCAAGAACGTGTGCACTTAACGTTTTCAATTTCAAGATGATTAAATAATGAAAAAGAGCTGAAACAGCATGTAAAGAGTGTGTTAACCTCTCTTTCACATTCTCTCTCTATAACAGCACCATTAAAATGAAGGACGGGATTAGAAAGCAGTTTCTGTCAATCCTCCTGTGTCTACTCACTGTTTACATTTTCCCAGGAAGGTGCACCAAAACCTGTATCCATGGAAACTGCCAGGAGCCAATCAGGAGTCCTTGAAGTGCATCATGTGACCAAAAGCCTGTTGAGAGATTCATTGAAGTTGGCAGTCTGCTGACTGCGTTTTATTAAAAGAAAAAATGCAAACCATTGAGACGGAAAAGCTCCTTAGAGCACAACAGAGAGGGAGAGCCGGGAGAATGAGAGGGCTACGGTTTTACAGGTTAAAAAGGAAAGAGATTGTTGTCCTTCATGTTGAGGATGCATTTCACAGCTCAGAGAAGGTGAAAGAGTTGTGAACGATGGGGTGGATGTTTGCTTTGATGAGACGATAGCTTATTCTAGGACATTTTAGCCACTTTGCTTTAGAAAAACACTCTTCAAAATATTTCTCATGAGGTTTGGGGGGAAAAAAAGACAAATGCCAAGATCTTCTAGTTTAACTGAAAATCAAACTGAGCGTAAAACACAGGAGAGCCTGTTTCAAAACCTAGTGGCAGACCTTGTTGTCTGATGTCTACATGGGAAGTTGCCTTCTAAGTTTTTTTTTTTTTTTTTTTTTTTTATTTTGATAAAACAGAACCTCTTAGAATCATGAAAAAAGAAAAGATAAATGTATCCAGGTTTTCATATACCATTGCACAAATCAAATGACACTGAACATTCTCTGCATAAAGAAATGCATTACATTTACAGTAAATACATAACATAAAACAGTTTTACTGAATTTTTATATCAAATAAATGCATGATCTCATTGCAGTGCATTGTTGCAACCTGATCTCACAGAATTCTGTGTAATGACCACAGACTCTTAACTCAAAAATCTGTGTTAGTATCACAGAATTGTTGAAATTTCTGTGATGGGCTCACAGAAGAGATTACAATGTAAGTCAGTGACAGGCATCAGCCGTGGTCCATGCATGGATAACTTGATTCGAATATTGGGTAGTGATATTGCCATTATTGCATATGCATTGGGGTGTGATTTTTCACTTTAAACAGTCACAACAGTTTTATTTATATTATTTTATTTAAACATTTATGAGCATGTAACCCAACACCTGCCCCTAAACCTACCATCCGTTAATAAAACAGAACATACAGATACTATGTACTATGCCCTAGACTAAGAACTACCGACATTATTTATTAAAAAAGGATTAATTTGTGAGAGTACATGATCATAAATATCTCTCCTCATCTATGCTGCAGATGCTGCTTTGCGCAAACTTAAAAAATGCCATCAGGAGAATTCTTACGTCAGCCTTGGTTGTAAATTTCTATTGGCTCTTGTGTGTCTCGTGACCAATCACGTCATGCTGTTGTGAAATGCTATTGACTCTTGTATGTCTCGTGATCGACTGCGCCATTCTACAGGACTAAAGTGTCTTTTTAATGAGATGTGAGCGTGTTAGTGGAGCGGGATAATTTCAGCAATTAAAATTTGTATCTTTACTCTATACTTCTCATAAAGACATTGTATGGCATTGTAAGGATTTGAAATGCAACACCGCTTGTTTGTAATGCTTTTTTTTTTAAATTTTTTTTTTTTATGATGCTATCATCTCCATCTAAACTACAAAAATGCAAATTAGTGAAAACTATGATGTCATGCACGTGCAAATTTTGTGTTTAGTGTATAGGAATGTGCTAACACACCAACTACTGGCCTGGCATGCATAATGCAGCATTTCTTGTCATTTTAGTGGATGAAAATCATTTTGACAATATAGTCAAAACAAAACAAAGTGAAGCCTTTGCCATTTTCAGTGGATTGCTGTCAGCAAACTTACATAGAGATACCTCTATGATGATGCTTTAAAATGGTGTCTAGTTTGGCAGTTCGCTATATAGGCGACAGAGCGATATATGCTTGTGGAATCTCTCTCTCCTTCTCAACACACACACACACACACACACACACAGACATGCAATTTTTACCTGCCAAGAACAGGTTTCTTATCAGAGGTCTTGAAACTACCTGTCCACCTCAATCAACATGCTTGGCTTTTAGCTTTGAGCCTGATGTGCCTCAGTTATTAGAGCATAAGATTCTCTCTCTCTCTCTCTCTCTCTCACTCAAATCTTTCACTACCTCTCTCTGTGTTATTGAAAACGGCAGATTCCTTTCTCTTTATGGAGCACCATGAACTACGTGTATGAACACCAGCCTTGATCCTTGTTTCTCCCTTTTTCATGTTTTGCTCCATCAATGGTTTCTCAGCACTACATGTTGCTGCAGTATATAAACTACTGTACATGTTTTCACCTGCAGGATATTTGGAAATGAAGACTAAATAGCAGGAAACTTGAATATTAGAGGCAACAGCAGTTATGGCACAAGACATGCAAGAAATGATGGGTTCTTTAACACTTAAGGATAACACTCTAGAATATTGTTCTGTCATTAACGAAGAACAAGAACAAATGACTAATGCATTATTAATACTGTAGTAAGTACTTTTTCCTAACAGGAAACTCTGATTAACTTATTTGAAACTGGTAGTTCCCTATTAGCTAATCAGTAACCACAATTTTGTCCTGGAGAACTTGTAAGAAATACATGTGCATAATTAATGTGAACGATACATAATGAATAATTAATTCTAAAAGTAAGATAATGGTAAACCACACATAATTAATACAGCATTACAAAATCCTTCTAAAGGAAATAATTACTTGGCACAGTATTCTAAAGTGAAAATAATCATAGCTTCCTAATAATTCTACGAATGGTCTACACTTAACCGCACCCCTAAATCTGCCTGTCTGTCAAATCGTACAAAATCTTACGAGTGGGGATGTAGAAATTCCTAAGAATTACTCAACTCCTAAAATATGTACATATTGCTGCAAGATAATGTAGAATTTGTTCAGCTTAAGCAAGTGTTGATTCAGTTCTATAATTGTGCAAGTTTAATTCAGCAACAAACAGAGAAAAAAAAAAAGTTTAGCATGAATCAGTCTGATGCTGATTCATCGTTTATGTAACCATTGTGATTCATTTGTATAGAAGATAGGAAATTGTTCAGCTCAATTCAGTTCAAGTTTTGAAGGGATGCAAAAATTGACCAACAGATGGAGACATAAGTGCAAGGAGAGTCGGATGGGGAAAGAGAGCCACGAAAATTAAGGTTATTAAAATTACCAGCATATCTATAAATCCCAGTACTGGGCAACCATATTAAAACTACATTTGTTTGAGGATTATTCACAGGGGACAGCAGTTCTATACTTCAACTGTTTTATGTATGCTAAGACAACAAGGGGAGGTTTTTGACCCTTATGACACTTCTTCAAGATGAACCCAAAAGTCCAGCAAGTGTGACCTCCACTCAAGTATCCCGACCTCCACTTGGCAGTCACCTCTACACACAGATAGATAAGTGATATCTTTCAGAAAAACAAATACAGACCACCACTATTCACTCAATACAAATCCTCTCTTTGTAATTGTGTGGCGTTGAAAGACTCCTTTACATGTTTGCGGCTCCCAGCATGCTCTCTGTTCACCTGGTGACACCAACAGAATGAGCGAATTTTCTAGAAGCCGTAGCACAGCGGTGAACTGCGCTAAGTGGCCGGCCTTTGTTGGTTCTTTTAAGCTCACTTTTTCTCTATTGCTTTTCCTTTTTCTTTCCGACCATCCAGGCAGCAGTGACAGGGAATCAATCCTTTAGTGATCCCCAGCAGGTAGAGCTCTCCCTGCCTGTCTCTCTCTCTCTCTCTGACTCCCTGTTGATCTGCATTCATCAGGCACATCAAAGGGCAGCTTGGGATGCTGCTGTGTCCCCAGTTTGCAGGCCCCTCCTGGTTGATTCTGCGGCCATCAGGAAACGATCTCCCCTCTGCCGCACAGACTCATCTAATCAATGTCCAGGTTTACGGCTCTCGAAGTTCCTGCGGCTCCTGCGAGGAACTAAAGGCCTGTGAGGTAGAAAGAGTCTTAGGAGAGAATGACTGCACATTGAGACTTGGGGGAGAGTTACGCTGCATCGGATCCCACCCACGAAAAATCATGAGATCTTTTAGTCTTTGGTTGTATCTTCAAGACAGCACTGAGATCAAATTGAGAAGGTTCCAGCTTCTTGGATTTTTCTTATGTCATCTTACCATGGTGCACATACCATGGTGCACTTTTTAGCGAGACACAAAAAACGTACCAACAAGTACATATCACTGCAGTTTCCAAAATAAATGGACACTAGAGGCAGTAAAACTCTTGACACCTTTAATTCCTCTTCAGTGAGTTGTGCACTTTCCGTACAAATACTTAAAGAATATAATTTTATAAAAATTTAAAATATATGCTTTTGAATGTTATCATCACATATATCGAACTTTATATATTCATATATATGAGATTTTAGATGGTAGGTTTGTTCGGTAGTACAGAGATGTAACTATAGTTCAACAAAACAGTTTAAATCTGTGTAAAAAAAGTTTAAATGGCACGGTTGCATCAACTGCCTTTTTATATGGGACTCTGAACCAATAATCCAGTTTTAAGTCGCTGCATATTCGTAGTAATAGCCAAATGCATTGTATGGGTCAAAATTACTGTTTTTTTTTTTTTTTTTTTGCCAAAAATCCTTAAGATAGTAAGTAAAGATCATGTTCCATGGATGCATTTAGTCAATTTCTTACAGAGAATATATTAAAACTTAATTTTTGATTAGTAATATGCATTGATAAGATCTTCATTTGGACAACTTTAACAGCCTTTGGATGTTTGAAAACTGGACCGCCACAATATGTACTTATATCAACATAATAAAAACGTGCCAGGGTTCACACACCTGTTCACACACAAACTGCAGCGATGTTAGGAGAAACATCTGTGACAATATTGATTGAACAGCAACAAACAACAAATTGAATCTTGTGTTTCAGCTGTTTCTCATAGAAAGTAACGAGATTAAATGAAGATCAAATGGAGACTTTTGATTAAGTCTTTAGAGGAACAACCTCACCGTAATCTCACATGTCTCAAACTGTGCTCAGATTTGATCAAATAACAGAGATCTTACTATGAACTCAAATCAATCTCCTTTAATTATTTTAACGCAGACTTAAACAATATCTAAGCACAAATGATGAATCTGTTTTCATTTTCTGACTATAGGCAAACCATGTGAGTCAAGTTTGATCTCTAAATAATTAAACATAATGAAAATATCATTGGGTCTTTATTAAACTTCCCCAAAAAGACAGATCCCCAATAATATCACATATCCTAAATTGTGCTCAAGTATCTGAATTCTCAAACTATGAAATAATTATATTAATAAAACTAAATTACAGGAGCGAAATAATTACTCAACAAAAGAAACAATACAAATCTTGTATGTCAGTAGTTTTTCCCTGACAGCAATGAAATTAAATTGGAATCAAATGGAGATTAGTAACCATTTGAAATAATCAATAATTATTTTTGGAAATTTTTTTGGCAAAGTGTGTGAAAAAATGTGTTTTATTCTTGATCACAACTGTGACCGGTGGGATAAAGCGAGAAATTAAATCACATATTTCTGCATTCATAAATCTTAGCGCAGCTATTTTAAACAGTTTGATCACATTCTATGTTTTTATTTTTTTATGCATAAACAACTTATGCAACATTGATAGAAACAGTGAGATAAAAAATAAATAAATAAATAAATTCAGTAAATAATTGTTGTGCTCAAATTAGCCAAGAAGAACAAATTCATAACCATACGTTATATTTCTAAATTAATTCCAAAATCTGATTAATCTCAAATATCTGCCAATTGATTTATGTCAAGAAGGCAATTGTGGAGACAAATGTTGATCATTCAGTAAAACTTAAGAACTTTAGTCTCCAGAGCTATAAAAGAGCAATCTCTGAGCAATAAAATGTTCCTCTGAGAGGTCAGAGAGAAAACAGGTGTGTTGATTGATAGCAGGGTAATCAGATGGTAAAGATAAGTAGGGATGAGGGTTGTGTAAGAGACTAACTTCATGCTGTGGTGATCTGACAGCTTTCGAGAGGGGAGGAGCTCACAGTTCTGTGATCCAAAGACGAGCCGAGACAGAATAAAGCCTGAGAGACAGATTATGCTCAGCTCCAAGACAAATGAGAAGAAACATCTGAACTCTATCTGCAGTGGCAAACAAAAGGAATGAAGGGATTAGAGCAGTCAAGCAGTCCTTCCCTCTCTCTTTCTGTCACACACAAACACACACACACACTCACATATGTGCCTTCTCATTATTCACAGCACTCATGCACACACGCACAAACACACACAAGTTTTATACTTTTTTCAACTCTTAAGATAAGTTATATGGTTCCAAAATTTGTGTATTTGTGTGTGTGTGTGTGTGTGTGTGTGTGTGTGTGTGTAAGAGAGAGAGAGCGGCTGGCTGACTGTATCAGGAGCATTTATGCATTAATGTGTGTACATGACGTGTGTGGGAGTTTATTTATACTTTGGGGACAAATGTGTTCTCAGAATTGGGCTACATTTAAGAAAATTTGCATATAGGGACATCCTCATTTGTAGAAACAAATTTGGGTATATGGTAATGTTTTTTTAATCTTTTTGAAGGAAGTCTTTTCTGTTCTCTTGCTGTATTTATCTGATCAAAAATACAGTGAAGTATTTTACAATATCACAATTACAAAATGGCAAACAATAAATGCTGTTTTTGTGGCTTTTTATTGTGTCATGATAGATCATAGTACGGCATGAGAACCAATCATCTTTTCATATTTACTAGTAAGCGCATGAAATAAACATAAATGAACATTAAAAGATATCTTGTTTCAGCTGCAGAAAGAATACACACTATTTTTAAGTGAACTAGGTTAAGTCCAAAATAAATCTACTCTCGTCTGATTTATTTGTCAGACAAAATGGCAGAATCTACAATATGAGTGGTTATATTATGAGTGCAAATTATATTAGTTAGTGTAGTTGATTTCACACTGGAAAAAAAAGAATCGAGAGCATTGTATTGTGGATACAGTATAATTTGATACTTGTATCAGATGATCTACTTCACGCTGAAAGCTTGTTGCATCAAGCCTGGCAGATATGAGTGGTTAAATCATCTGTCAATCAAGCTCCTTGCCTAGTCAATGAAGTATTAATTCAGAAAAAAATCCAAAAGCTTTCACTGGGACAATACCTTTTTAAAAGGTTATTTTTCTTTTATTTGTTTACCCCTCATAAGTATAACGTAAAGCTACATATAGTACCTATATTAGTAGATTTTTAAAAAGATACTTTCTCAGTGTTAGTTTTTGGACCTTATTTCTGAAGGTGTTCGTGTCTGCAGCACAAACAGTGCGGAGATAAGTTTTGAGAAACCTCAATCTCTTAAGCACCACAAAAACAACAAAAAAACATGAAGCATCTATAAAACAAGCAAATGAAGAACTCTTTAAAATAT
>JAUMHP010000065.1:5759138-5769794 GCA_032361065.1 Enteromius trimaculatus
TCAGGGCTCTCAGGCATAAGACCCAGTCTGTCGATACGACATACGTCGTAGTGTACGACAGACAAGGGAACTGCTTTTAATATTTATAAAAATAAGAAATGTTTTTTGAACAAATTAGAATTAGCATTTTAGAATGATTTCTAAAGGATCGTGTGAGGTTTTGGGTAATGATGCTGAAAAGTCAACTTTGCTTCACAGGGAAAAAATACATTTTTATAGAAATATGTAAATAGAAAACGTTATTTTAAATTTACAACATTATGCAGCTCAGCAAATATCAGAGATTTCTTTAAAAATAAATAAAATAAAAAATCTCACCATGATTAGATTAGAATGATTAACCTGATGATTTAATTGAAACCGAAGGTGTTCAGACTCATTATGAGTATTTGCATCCCCCTCCTTTTGTCTGTCATTCAGTGTTGTGAGATTTGACTTGAGTGCTGAAATTCCAGTGCGGTTTGATCTGGCCTTAATCCCCACAGATCTGCATGAGTGTTCACTTCTACCTTTCATCTTTCTAAGACTCACTGCATGTGTGAATGCGAACGTTCTTTACCAGGATGCATTGCTTGAGCCGGGGGGGTAATGGGTAGTTTTGTAGGGACTTCCCAGCCACTGAAGTCATCCAGTTCAGACGTCAAAGCAATCAAGCATTTCTCTCAGGTGACTGAGCTTCCACAGATCGCCTCACGACTCCCCTGTACGCCTCCGCTCTTGTTTTGAGTAAGATTCCACTTGATGCACTAGTACTGTACATGACATCAGTGAGCTGAGTTCAGTGGGTTCTCTGCAAGTGTTGCTTTATGGGGCTAAAAAGCTTTTTTGGCTTTACTGCAGGCCTTGTAGTAAGAAAATATATTTTGATATTTACAGCTGTAGCATGTTAGTGTAAAGAAGACATTTCAAACTTTCTTTTTGAAACAGACAGCTCTGGATTTTGTTTGGATGAACCACACTTTAAGCTATTGCCAAATAGCTTGTAAAAATGACGTACACTCACATGTGACATTTACAAACCATGAAATCAACTACATTTGCCACAGCAGCCTACTGCTAAACTTTCATTGTGACTATTTAATTAGGAGGAATGGTAGATTATCCAAATATCCAGGTGTGAAAAACTTGTTGCATCTTTCTCAAAAAAGACTCATGGCTGTATTCGATCAAAAGGGTGCTTATACTAAATACTGAGCAAAGGGTCTGAATACTTAGGACCATGTGATATTTCAGTTTTTCTTTTGGATCAACACTTCTGTGTTTTTCTGTCAATATGGGGTGTTGTGTGTACATTAATGAGGAAGGAAAATTAACTTAAATGATTCTAGCAAATGGCTGCAATATAACAAAGAGTGACAAATTTAAGGGGGTCTGAATACTTTTCAAACCCACTGTATATATAAACAGCTAACAATTGTTTTATTTTATTTTTTTTTTACAAATAAACTTTTCATGTGTAGATGGCAGTGTAGTGGCCTATAAAAAAGCTTGTGTATGTGTGAGCTGTAATTGTGTTGGTGGTTTTGAGGGCAGTAGCTGTTGAGTGAGTTGGCCGAGCCACACTGTCTATTGAGAACATCAGAGCCAAACACATACACAGAGCTCTCAGTCCCAGAGCAGCACTCCTCTTTTTTTTTCCCCAACAGACTAGACAGACTTACACACACACACATATAAACACACTCTTCTCCAGCAGATGGGCCAGTTGGGGGGATCAGAGTCCAGCTGCCCATGAAATCAGACTGATGAGTCAGCAAACGCAAGGCGACGCTTCTGCCTGGGGACAAAAAAGCTAAGAAAATCATCTTGCAGGCACTTTCATCAGCGGGTCATTAGAGCGCCGCAGCTCAAGGTGTTTGGCCGGCGCGTTCTTTATGCATGCTGTTACTGTCCCTCCTGGGATGGTTGGGGAATCTGAGATTGTAAATCGCACTTGTTCCCATGCATCGCAAAGCTGTGAATTCACAGCGGTTCAGTGGTTCACATGTTGTTCCTAAGCCCTTGTGAGGCTTAATCATGGTAAAATTACTGTAAAGCAAGCCTTTGATAATGTATTGCTATACAATTGTTGTAATTCATGGCAAATTAAAAAAGTAGAATTTCAGAAGTAGAATTTTCTAAGATCGTCCTAAAACAAATTTTATTTCAATAAACAGAGTTGGATATTCCAGTTAAAATACAATTTTCAAAATTAAAATATAGAATAATTATATATATATATATATATACATATATATATACAGTGCCCTCCACTAATATTGACACCCTTGGTGAATCTGAGCAAAAGGTGGCTGTGAAAATAAATAAAAAATAAATAAATTGTTTATCCTTTTGATCTTTCAAAAGTTGTTTGACTATTTTTTTTAAAGGTTTTAGGACCCTGAGACTCATCTATGTTCTGCAATTCTCCAGCTGTGGTCCTTGAAGAGTCTTTAGCCACTCAAACTCTATTCCTTGCAGTGTATTAGCATGATACGCCATAGTATATAGACACATGTCCTCTTCCAGGCAGTTTCCTAACATTGTATGTTGATTGGAAATTCTTAATTATTTCCATGATAAATGGTGTTAAAATCTATGATGAGGAGTGCTTGATGAAAAATTTTCATTTAAGGAACACGGTGCTCTCTCTTCCTCCGAGGAGGTTGTGTTGGCTGCAGGGGCTGCTGGGCGAAGCCATGTCCCAGCTCCTAAGTCGGGGAGTATAATTTCTCAAACTCATTAAGTGGAGTCAGTGTGACGCCCCCTGACCGGAAACTCCCTCTGGGGAAGTCTTTCAACAAAAGACTTCCTGATGTTCAGGACTTCGGAGGACAGGCTCCTCTGCGGAAGAGTGGTATACACCGCATTACACGGTGACCATCTCTCCTCAGTGCCCTCAGGAGATCGATCTGCTAACCCTGCCAGTGTTCCAGGATGCAGCGGCCTCCAAGCGCTGCTTTCAGTCTTTTCCCCCCGGAGATTTAGTGGAGCTGAAAAGCTTGCCATTGGGCTCTCTCTCTCTCGAGGGGGAGGAGCCCCTCCTCTTCCACCAGAGGCCAGTCTTGAGAGGCTGGTTCCCTTAGTAGACTATTCAGCAGCGTGGAAGTTGCTGCCAAATGTGTCTCGTTGGGTCCTGCACACTGTAGAATGAGGCTACAGGATCCAGTTTGGATTGCTTCCGCCACAATTTGCAGGTGTTTTGCCCACACTTGTGGGCACAGAGCAGGTTCTGGTGATGGAAAAAGTGGTAGACACTCTCTTAAAAAGGGAGGCCATTGAGGTGGTCCCTCTCCATGAAAGAGAGTCCGGGTTCTACAGCCGGTACTTCATTGTTCCAAAGAAAGGAGGGCTGAGGCCCATTTTAGATCTCAAACTCCTAAACCACTCGGTGATGAAGCTGAAGTTCAGGATGCTTACTGCCAAGCAGGTCGTGTCACAAATCAGGTCCGAGGGCTGGTTTGTCACGATAGATTGCGTACTTTTACATTTCAATCCATCCTTCTCACAGATATACCAATACCAGAATACCAATATCGGAAGACTGCTGGATCTGATGGCAGCTGCGTCCAAGGTCGTACCTCTTGGCCTGCTGTACATGAGACCTGTACAGTGGTGGCTCGGGAACAAAGGTGTTCCCTAAGGGCAAATCAACCCCAAATGATCAATGTGTCACGCCGAGCCTTACGTCCCTTAGACTTTCTTGAGGGAACCTGGGTTCCTGTATCAGGGCCCGGTGCTGGGAGTTCTTGTCGCTGCGAATGCTAGTGACGGATGCATCCCTCACTGTTTGAGGAGCAGTCCTGAGTGGCCACTCAGCCCGCTGTCTGTGGAGTGGTCCCCATCTCACATGGCACATCATCTGCCCGAAGATGCAGGGTTCAACATGTGTTTGTGTGCACCAACAACACATTGGTGGTCTCTTACATCAACCACCAAGGAGGTATGCGATCGCGCCACTTATAAAAGCTGCCTCACCAGATCCTTATGTGGGCCCGGGACAGACTCCTCTCACTCCTCCCTTCAGGGAGCCCAGCTAACAGAAGCGACTCTTGGTCTGCTTTGGTCCTCTCAAGGGGGGTGTCCAGCGACCAAGCAGACCTTGAGTAAGTGGATTGTGGATGCAATCAACATTGCTTGAGTTCTCTGGTCTTCCGCCGAGGCCAGGAGTTAGAGTGCACTCAACCCAAGGTGTCGCGGCCTCCAAGGCCCTGCTGTCTGGGGTCTCTTTGGATGTGATCTGTGGAGTGGAGTATTCCCCTCCTCACACTTTCATCTGGTTCCTCAAACTGGACGTGCGAGCCACGCCTGGTGTCACTGTGCTTTGGTAAGTAGGCACACACACCAGGCAGAGACTTGCACGCTTGGGTGTGTGGGCATCCCGTTCCCTGTAGCATCTTGTTTGACATCCGCCCATGACGTCTTGCCCATCTTTTGCCCTGATTACACATACTATGCTGAGCCATCACGCTGGAGGCGTTCCCCATAGCATCTTGTTTGATGCGGCTCAAGTTCCTGAAGAGGAACTAGGTTTTTAGGTGTGGTTAAGGCTTATGTTTGGGCTGATATGGTTTCTTTCAACCAATAAAAAGTCTGATCAAATATATTTTTGTAAATACATTTACATTTACATTATTCGAGTTTATTTTGCAGGGAAAGATTAAAATCTGCTTACTTAATGTAATCTGCACACACATTTTTAATGTTTAAATGTGAAAATTCAGAAGCAGACTGAGGCCATTAAAAACCTCAGACCAGCTCTTTGTCTGTCACGGAGGCCGGCAGAAGGGGAATGCCATCTCCAAGCAGGGGATGGTCCACTGGATAGTGGACGCCATCACCCTGGCCTACCAAGCACAGGTTGTGCCCTGCCCCCTCACGTTACTGGCCCACTCAACAAGGAGTGTGGCATCGCCCTGGACGCTGGCATGTGGCGCCTTGCTGGTAGATATTTGTAGAGCTGCGGACTGGACGACCCCTATCACGTTCCCTAGATTCCTTAACCTTCATTTGGTATCCTCAAATGGGAAGAGGCACTGAGAGACCCGGTTTTGGGTTGGCTTGTTAACTTCTCCAGAGTGTCCATACAGTAGACCCTGTTGAGTTCCTCCGTCCCCTCAGCAGCCGGATGTGGTGGAGTATCTGGTGCCAGGCCCTCACTCGATGAAACCGGTAGTCGGCTGGGGTCCATGTGGAATACCTGAAAGGAGTCCATGTGTATATTCCACAGTTCAGACCTAAAGCTAGTGTTCCCCAGCAGACCTTCTGCTACCTTAAGAGGGTTCAATAACCTCCAATTTTCCATACGCACTTAAATACTGTCCATATGAATATACGTCAGGGGACACTGGAAGTGACATGGGGCATTTTGGTAGGGATCCCAATTCGACGGTCATATCCGACATGTCTCTGAGTGATCGACTGAAAAGAAGCATCTCGGTTACGTATGTAACCCACATTCCCTGAAGAAGGGAACGGAGACGTCAGGTCCCATTGCCAATGGAGCTGTACCACCGCTGAGCAGCCGGGTCACCATCTCGGCTCCTTAGCGAAAACTGAATATGCGCTGCACCAGCTGCTCATTTATACTCACACTGTTATCAGCTGCAGCTGGATGCAATCAGCGCATGTCATTGTTCATTGTCATGTTTTAATACACTCAAAGTGGATCATTCATCTGTCATATCCAACGTGACGTCTCCATTCCCCTCTTTAGGGAACGATGGTTACATAAGTAACCGAGATGTTCTTTTGAGCAGATCAGGCTAAGCAAAGATCCGGAATGTTTTTGGCTGAGGTATTACTGTATAATACTGTATATGGTTCTTT
The DNA here is from genome assembly GCA_032361065.1 of Enteromius trimaculatus. Classification (NCBI taxonomy): domain Eukaryota; kingdom Metazoa; phylum Chordata; class Actinopteri; order Cypriniformes; family Cyprinidae; genus Enteromius; species Enteromius trimaculatus. The sequence continues at coordinate 5,764,947 of JAUMHP010000065.1, forward strand.
GAACATTAAATATGTCCTTTATGTTATATTGCATGTTCTTCAGATCAGATCAGAGTACTGGTTCAAGGTTTCATCCTCTAACTGAGTGAAACATCCCAGATTCTTTGCAGCACTAGTCATGAATGTTTTTTAAGAACATTTTAGTTTAACAAGGTTCTCTTATCACTCTAATAAAGAAGAAACATGGAAATGAAAGCACAAAAAGACTTTATAAAGTCAAATTTTAGACATTTTGTGTAAAGCACCAAGTGTCAGTCTATAAACTTTCCTCTAAGGTACTGTTAGGAAGTGTATTTTTGTAGTGTAGCTAGTGTTTATGGACCTCCACTTGATGGCTTTCTTTTGTAAAAACCTCCTGTTATCTTTCTGTACCAGACAGGCCTAGGGTTAGGGTTAGGGCCTAGTTTAAAATCTTTCGCATTCTTTGTATCCATCCACCATAATGGGAAAAATATTGCACCATATAACAAATGCAGTATGCCAAGTGTTTTCTGGGTTTATTGTGTCTTGAGCATCTTGAGTTCTGGGCATGAATTGCTGTGAAAGTGTTACAAACAGCCACTAAATCTCTTGCTTTTCTAATATGAGTCACATTAATACATGCCCTGAATCTCAGTTCACTCCCACAGCTGCTTTTGATCATCTTACAAATTACTGTTTATGGAAGAAAGCAATTGGCTCTTTTTTGAGCATGAAAGAGTTATTAATGGTTCAAAATTAAGGCCACAATTAGTGGTATTCCTGGTATTCCAGTCTCATGTCAAAGGAGAAATGTTGTTTTTAAGAGTGTTGTGTAGAAAACATCTATGTTTTAGTGCTTTAAAGAACTCAGAGACCAAAACACAGATCTGAAGAACATATTATGTCAATGTAGAACTGTAAAACATAAAAATTATAATTTGTTTAACTCTAAAAGCTGCAGGGAACAATAAAGAACTGTTCTTACTGCTTGTAGTCTTTAGAGAGAAGAACAAAATCACAAATGAGATATTTTAAGAGATTAGACTGAAGCATATTATCTCTCTAGTTGGTGTTACTCTGCACGCGCACACACACACACACACACAAGTTTGAAAGGAAATATCATCAAGTTTCTCAAACTTTGCCTAATTTTACAACATAAAGTAATACAGCCTATAGTAAAAATACAGAGATTTCAGTAAAACCAGATCTTAGATAAAAACTCAAACTCTTAATACTCTTATGGAATTTTAAGAGAAACATCCAACTTGTTGAGAACTCTATTAAACTTTTCTATAAGCTATAAAAGTACTTCTATGAAGACATACAAGTTTCCACAAGTCTGCAGTATATAAAAATAAACACAGAATGAGAAAAACGAAATCCATTTTATGCTTAAACAACGAGTTGTTTTCTTTCTTTTGTTCTTGTAAAGATGAGGACTGCTGACATATTTCCTGTAGAAAAGCAGATTGCTCCATGACCTGTTCGATTCTGTCAACTGTGAAGATCAACACATCTTTACTCTTCTCTTTCTCTGCCTCTCTCTCTCTCTCTTTCTCACTGCAGCTGAAATCTTACACCATCTAACACCTGTTCAGTTGTTCTTACAAGCGTTTCGCTGCCGTCTCCATGTCGGTCTTTCTTCTTTTACTATCTTTCTCCCTCTTTCTTCCTCTTTACTCCCACATGTTGCACACTTCTCCTGAAATCATGTTGTAAAAAATGAGACATTCCAACTTGATTCCATGAGAAAACGTAACTATTTTATGAGGCAGTGATTTAGTGTGAATTTGTATGATGTTGTTTATTGTATATAGAAAGGTTTGCTAACAGAAATGTAAGCGTGAAATTCCAACTCTAAACCTAACCATCGATAAGACGCATATCATACGAAAGTGAATGAAATGTACTGTATGAATTCACCAAAAGTAATATAACAACCAAATTAACAACATCAAATGAATCTAATGATAAAAAACGCAACCATATTGATAACTCATGTTGGGAAAAGGGTGAATGCAACTAAACTTGAAAAAATAAATAAATAAATAATAATAATTGAAGTTGTAAATTAAACAAAGCTGGTTGGAGCACCTTTTGTAGCTATCCTTAGTGTATGGGCCGCACACTGCACCCCAGAGGCCTCATTCACCCACCAGTCTGCTCCCAAGTTTTCATCTACCCCCAAGTGTGCCTCAGAGGTGCCTTCTGCTCCAGGCTACCTCTCTGAATGCCTCTTCGATTCTGACCACCGTGGCCCGATCTGCCAGAACCAGTCGTTGATCCTGAGTCATCCGTGGCATGATCAATCAGAGTCTTAGGGGATATGACAGACGAATTATCCACTTTGAGTGAATAAAACATGGCAATGAGCAATGACATGCGCTGATTCAATCCAGCTGCAGCTGATCACTGCTTCGATCCTGATGCCCTTTGGGTTCCGCCAGTGACTGCATGACTTCCAGAGATGTTGGTTTCGGCCATAGAATTTCTGGAGGTTTCACTGGCTGCACAACCCCGAGGAGTATCAATAGACTCCACAGAAGGCATGGTTCACCCGTGGACTCTTGGGAGGTTCCGCCAGTGGCTGAGGAAACCCCTAACCTGTCTGTGACCACCCTAGATATTCCCCTGAGACCTGTGCCTAACCCTGGTATGGCCCTGGAGGCCACTGAACTCTCTGTACCGGCCACCGAGGCTTTTGAACCCTAATCCTGCTCTGAACCAGTCACGGAGGCCGTTGGACTCTCAGTCAAACCTGCCCCGGCTACAGGGACCAGTTGCCATGACCTGGACGCAGGTACGGTCTCGGCCATAGAGGTCACCACTAACTGTTCTCTGCTCCCTGTTGCAGTCCGGCCGATTCCGCCCAAGAGGGCCTCTCCACTGTCTGCTCCACCCAGGTGGGCTTCTCCGCCGTCTGCTCCTCCCTGGGGGGCGTCTTCACTGGCTGCTCTGCCCAGGTGGGCGTCTCTGCTGTCTGAACTGGAGTGTCTGGAATCCACTCCTAGGGGAGGGACTATGTCCTGATCTGCACTGGAGTTGCACGTGGAAGCCTCCAGAGGGCACTCAAGTCTGAACCTTGTTCATTGTTTGCATATCTCTCTATTCTATGTTCAGGACTTGTATTATGAAGTGTCTCCAGTTGTGCCCATACCAACTCAGTAATTTCTCCACCCTGCTTGTTTGTTGCCATATCTACAGATTTCATCCCCCTCATTATTTCGTTATGAATGATATTTAAAGGTTTTTTGTTGCTGGTTATGTCGCTGACCACTGGATATTTTCCCCTCTGTAAGCGTTCTGTGTTTCTTTGTTTTGTTCTGTGTTTTGGATTTATTGTTACTGACCCTGCCTGCCTCGGATCTTTGCTCTTGTCTCTGCCCCTCTGGATACTGTTTACTGTTCGCTCAACCCCCTGCTACGTTCTTGGATTATTCTATTGCCTTTGCCTCCGATACACCTGTTTGCTGTTTTCGACCCTGCCTGATTCAACCCTGTGCTCGAATTAAGTGTTTTGCATATGCATCCGCATGTCTCCCAGCTCATTCATGACAATAAGTTTGGACTAGACTTGAATTTTCATTTAAAAACTCTTCTTTTTTTCTCAGTTTTGGTCTTCTGTTCACATTGAGATGTTTTTTTTTTTCTTCTTCTTCTTCTTTTAATTAAAACAAAGCTTTCCAAAGTGAAACATTTTAAAAAATGGAGTATTCATATTATAATGTGAAGTGTGAAAACTGGTGTAAAATTATGATGCATTTAGTCATGTGATACAGGCATTTATGTGTATGCCAGTATTGTGCCATTACCTGCTGTTCATTTTACAGGGGTCATATGATGTGATTTCTGTCACGGAGGCAGACGAGCAATGAATGGTCGAGGATGACCCCGTGTAGCATGAGGGAAAACTCAAACGCGGAAGAACGCGAGTGAGCAGGTAATTCACACGGTTTGATCTAAGAATGCAGGGGAGTTGAGATTCCCACCAAGGAATCCACGTTCTCACACGCACACAGACAGGTTATAAACAGTAGTACTCACGTGAGACGAGATGGTAGAGTTGGTTTGGGGACCGGACTGAAAAGCCGTCATGAGCTTAATGTCTCGTGCCTTACAGATGCCTACTTCCTGTTTATATACCTGCGTGAGGTACTCCCGGGTCCTAGTGCCCTCACGATCCAGTGCGTGTGACAGTATCCCCCCCCTCTAGGACCGGCACCAGACGGTCCCGGAGAAGAGGATACCCTACGACGCTAGTCCTGGATGAGGGTGGGATCCACTATGAACCGTCCGGGAACCCAGGACTGCTCCTCCGGGCCGTAGCCCTCCCAATCAACAAGGTATTGGGTACCCTGGCCACAGGGTCGCGAGTCCAGGATCCACCGAACGGTATACACAGGACCACCGTCAATGATCAGGACTGGAGGAGGTGCAGTGACCTGGGGAGACACTGGGTGGTGTAGCGAGCGTTGGTTCTCCGGTTGGCAGTACGGGCCTGCTGCCAGAGCCGCCGACACCGGCGGACCAACTGTTGGGCCGACGGAACATCAAACTCCGGTTCTTGATGTTCAAACATGGGAGGCTGATATCCGTAGCATACCTCGAAGGGACTGAGATTGGTGGCTGAGGATGTGTGGAGGTTATTGGAAATCTCAGCCCAGACGAGGCAGTGGGCCCAAGAGCGCTGATGCTCATCTGCAAAGCATCGAATAAAGTGCTCTAGTTGTTGGTTCGCCCGCTCCGTCTGGCCGTTCGTCTGGGGGTGGTATCCAGACGACAGGCTCGAGGTGGTACCGACCAGACAGCAGAAGGCTTGCCAGAACTTTGCTGTGAACTGGGGCCCTCTGTCCGAGACGATGTCCTTGGGGAACCCATGCAAGC
>JAUMHP010000065.1:5814418-5825204 GCA_032361065.1 Enteromius trimaculatus
GGAGGAAAATAAATAAATATATAGATAACCTATGGGTGCCTCTCTTCAACTCCATATAAAGTTCACCTTCTCCAAAACATCCTGGGTGAGCGAAGGGGAAAGGGAGAGGTTTATGACAAACAAACAAAGGGTCCACAGTGGAATATAGCACGTATGAATGTTCTTAATAAAAAAGCTTTTGTAAAAACAATGTATTTGCCCCTTTTTGCATTATATTGAATAAACGCCCCAAAAACACAAACAAAAAATGATGCAAACATATTGTGAATGTACAATTTGACACTTGCAGGACTGCACATTTCTGACAGTTATGTTTACCAAAGGATTTCAATTTTAATGAAGTAAGGAGCATAGATTTGCTGTATTGTAAATAATTACCGAAAAATGAAAAAGAATTAAGTGATGTCTATTCAGTATTTTACCATTTAAAAGTGACTTCAGAGGGAACTACCTCACCAAGATTTTCTACTTACATGTAAAATGTCAACAGCAGTTTATTAATATAGTGTACCATTTATAACAAGGGTTTATAATAGTATTTTTGATCTTTGTATAACATAATTGTATTTTTCTTTTCAGTGCATTCTACGAACGAAAGTGAAATCCCAATAAGCTCTAAGCATTGTTTGCTAATAGGTGACAGCTGTACATACTATTATTGATAATGATGATGATGATATCATGCATTTTTAGTTGTTGTTCAATGTGACGTTCTTGGTTCGTGAGAGAGAGACTGAGAATCAAATGTTAAAGACATCAGCCAATTTGCCACTTCTAACTGAGGTTTGTAATTAAATTAAAAGAGTAAAAAAAATAAACACTGTTGGATTTTCTTATTTATATTTTGTCACAATTTCCCTGTATGCTGCTGTGCAGAAATGAAAGAAATTCACTAGATAAATAAACGGCTTCTGAAACAGTTTAATTGGTGCTTTCATGTTGTCATCTCTGCAGATTGTGCTTGGCAGGCCTACGTGAGCCTGTGTCATTGTCACAATCAGGGTCTTTGTGAATCCCACCTCATTCCCATCACTATTTAAGGTCTCTCTTCACCTACACAGGCCTTTCCTCTCTAAATGTTACAAAAGAAAACAAAGAAAAAGAGAACAAAGGGGAGGTTTCTCTGATCATTTTAAAAACCCATGAAATGAGAACTGGAGTTTTGAAGCATTTATACTGCTAGTGTTCTCCTAGGGACTGGAATATACGAAAATAGATTCAGATAGAATACATATGATTGAATCAAACACTTGACAACTTTTGTAAATGGTTACCAGGGAATTGAGCATTGTACATACACTATAAACAACTGAGGATCACGCACTACCAGGCTTTCAAATTATTCTGAAAACAAGTCCTATTCCAGCCTTAAAGGGACAGTTCACCCAAAAATTACTCACCCTCATGTCATTCAACTTAATGAATACAAATTAAGTGTACAAATGTTTGATGAAACTCAAGAGCTTTCTGACCCTAAATAGTCAGAAAAACAACTTAACTCATTCTAAGCCCAGGGAATAGTCCATATTTTTATGTTATGAGGCTACTTGAATACTTTTTGTGCATAAGGTAAACAAAAATAACAACTTTATTCAACAATATTTTTTCTTCTGTGCTTCTGATGCATTTAAAGTAGTTTATTTTATTATTATTTTTTTAGAAAACGGGCAAAGTTTCAAATTTTTTAAATCACAAAAGCACCTGAATCACGTCACCCTTGAGAGTGATGTCATCATGCAACCTCTGATCATCTCAGAAAGGGGTGTCTGCGAGAGGACAGAGGGCCTCTCTGTCAACAGGCCTGTCCTCATCTTTCCTTCCATCCCTCTTCTTTTTTCTCCTTCCTCGCCTCATTCAGACACACACACAGCTGAGACACTTCATTAAAAATGGATAAATACAAAGTGCAATAGGGATTTATATTACAGCAGACAGTTGCAGAGAAGCCCGGTGGGTATGGCATCTCTCTCTCTCTCACACACACACACACACACACGGATAACAGCTTTTATTCCCCAGTTACTGCAGCCCATTTTCAATGCAGCAGGAGGATTTTCATAATTAAGTTAGTTCCACCATTTATACAGAGAGTCTCATATGATTTTAGCCAGAACAATGGAGAAGGAAAGATGGTTTTTATTACAACACAGCCTTGAACTTGTTCCCCTTTGATTTCTCTTCTAGACATTTATGGATTAATAGAAGGTTTTGCACTCATGTAGTGTTTTTAATCTACTTTGTGTGTGTTATTCGCTTGAGACCACACACACAACGATCATCTTAACAAAGTAGAATTTAAACATCATTCAAATGATTACACTCTATTAAACTTTCTTGATCTGGCTGCACATGTTTGATTATTTAAATATATATTTTTATTATTATTAAACCATCAAAACTAGGCCTAGCTCATTTCTACTGTTTTAGCTTCTGAAAACATTTAGCTTCAAACATTATTTGGACACATAAAAAGTATGCATTTCATTACATTAAAAGTAAAATTATATTTATCAATTTACTTTTTATTTTATTTAATTTTTTATTTATGCAAGTAAAGATTATGTGTCACGCTGGCTCACAAGCACAGAGCACACAAGGCACAGGTCTTGATAATGCAAAAACAAGCCAGGATACAACTTACACAATGGGTAGACACTCGATGATCCACAACTCAGACTAAAACACACTATAAATACAAACACTGACGAGGCTTGAACTAAACACACATGGGATCACAGCTGGGGACTAATCAACACAATCAACGAAACTAGAACAGGAAAGAGCAAATAAGGACAAGGGCGGACACAAGGGGAGCAAAACACAGAACTAACTAAACACAGAGTCTGACATAATTCCCCCCTGGAAGGTGCATCCTTGCACCTAGGAACATCCCAAGGGGAGGGGGTGGGCACCCTGGAGGCCGTACAGGGCAGAATCACTTGCAGCCTCCAGGGTGGATCGGGAGCCTGGGAGGCCATGGCCAAATCCCCTCCCTACCCACAACTTCCACAACCTTAAACCTCCCCACCCCCTTTTTCTTGGGGAGGTTAGCCAACCATAAGGGCACCGGGTCGTGTGGGTGTCCATAGGCAGGGACGGAACTTGAGAAGCGCAGGTTCACGGGGGCACTCTTGCAGCGCGGGCTTTGGAGGGCGCTCTTCAAGCGCAAACTCAAGGGCTGGAATCGGCTTTCCTGGTCATAAACTAGGGACACTCCTTGCTGTAAACTAAACATATATGTAAAAAACATTGACTAAGAAAGATGTAACTACAAAACATTTAAGATCACAGAAAAAAATGCAAGTAGCGACAATATTTTCTTTTGATGAGTAAAACTGATAAACAAACAAACAAATAAATAAACAAATAAATAGGAAGAGGGTTTTATCCACTGGTCATTGAGAAGATGGAGATAGACCTGAACGTAAGCTTGCAATCAACTGTAAGAAAAGTAACAGGGTTTAAGTTTAATAAATGATTGAAAATGTCTAATTTCACCAGAAGATCATTATAATATTATAAATAAAAATTGAGGTAAAGAAGATGCAGAAAATACATTTCAAATTACATTGAACAAAAATGTTTTGTTGGATTAAAGAAACAGTAGACATAATGTTCAAAAACTGTTTAAAGCAAATCTAAGAACTGATTTCACTCATCATAAAATCAATCAATCAATAATTTACATTGACACCAGTTGGTTAACCGAAATTGCAAAAATGGCTAAAGTTACATTTATTCTGAGAAAAGCACCAGAAGCATTTGTTTTGTTATCTAATGCAAAGACATTCATGCATTTTTAATTGCGGCTCCACATAAAAAGTCTCCAAATGCCTTTTGGAGCCATTAAAACTCTCACATTTAGTACTTCAGGATACAAAGTAGTGTAACAGATGGGACAGTATCTATCACAGCAGTGTGAAGACAGGACCCTCAACCCATAGTGCAGTAAAAGGGAAGTGATGTGACCCCATTCAGAAGGAACAACTTTGAAAGAGTCAGGTGTATTTTATACAAAACCAGCTTTGGCAGGACCTCCTAACCTGGTGGAAGTGCAAGCGGGTGTACATGGTAATCAGGGGTACGACCTCCTTGCTAACTGGGTCTGTCTGCATGGTATCCGGCCCTGCTTTAGTGTCCAAGGCTCTCTTAGACTTGGCTACGGGCCAGCCAGATGCACTCTGCCCTCATACTGCACTGCTGTCTCCCGTCAAACGGAAACTTCCAGTGCTTTTGAACAGAATGGAAACATATGTCGAGATCACGTGACCATGCTTCTGAGGCCTACAGCGGCTGCATATATTTGGCCGAATGTTTTGGATCATGTTCGAGATCTCGCTCCAAGAATTTTTTGGGTGGATGAGCTTGGTTTTAAAGCTCAGTTCGAGCCAGTTTCTCGGGCACAGGGGTCAACTAGACTTCCTCTGCTTTTCTCTGAGATTAAAGCGCATAGCTGTCATAACCTATTTCAGCAGCCACTGAGCTGACATGTTTTGCTATATGCTAGGACACAATAACAGGAGTTCTTCTTAAGGAGAAAAGGTCTCTGCGGTCTTTAAGTCAGAACTCTTTAACTTGAACTCTTAAGTAACTAAAATGAGTTTTCCTCTCAGTGTCCACCAAATGATTTCCCATGAGTCTTCATTTCGCTCTGCGGTTGTAAGTACACAACAAATGAGGTGACCTGTGATCCATGGAGCCAAAGCTTCGACAACTTTCAAAATAATTTTTTGTTACATTTTTCCAAAAAGTTGTCAACACACAGCATGAATACTTCAGGAAGGTAATGTAACTAACTAGTCAAGCAGATTTAGCATGTACCTGTGATTTACATGCATTTTGTGATTGTGTGGATGTAGAGTGAAATACATCATTGTGATCTTGTGGTCACTTCTCCTCCAATTTGGCGGTCTGCCTGCTGACTAGTGTGGTAAAGACATAGAAGGAAAGAAAAACATTGTAAACTGAACAAATGAGAGTGAAATGAATTTTTAAAAGATGTTTTTGAAGCTTTTATAATAAAAATCTTAATTTATTCAATTCAAAAGGACGTCATGTATTTAAATCAGAAATATGTCTTTACTGTCATTGAAATACTGTAAATATTTCCTTGCTGAGTAAAAGTGTTCATTTTAAATTTCAACAAATACAGAAGTAATATTATTATGAAAATAATAGTGCTTGCATTTTGATTAATAAAGATGAAAAAGTCAGTCCTAACTAGACAGCAAGTCCACTGCACTGTCCAGCAGGGGGCGTCCCACAGAATCAGCACACTGGCAAGTAAAAATCCTTTTGATAGCATTTTAAAATGTAAGAAATCCGGAATTATCTGTTTTTGCAAATAAACTCTTCGTATATATATATACACACACACTTTAGTTTTAGGCAGTCAATAAAGCAGAATGAAAAGAATAGATTGAATGGATTAGGAGATCAGGAGCCCATGCATGTGTATGTGTGTGCCATAGTAAAGTCTTTTCTTCATGCACCTCTGCTTTGGATTCCAATCAGCTGTGGCTTGCCGTTAGATCAGACGAATCAGTGGTAAATACATATTTCTGCTTTGATGTTTGGCTACAAAGAGGCCAGACTCTTTCACGTTGTTCCAGAGCAATCAGACACTTTCCAGGTTCATTATCAAACAGAAAGCCTAAATATCACACTACCGCCCATCAGACACTAATGACGCTTGGCAGAGCAAGAATGCCATAATGAGTCTCTGGTTTCTGTTTGTGTCCCTCCTTCAAAATGCTAGATTTATTATCCAGCAACCAAAACACATAAAACTGATCTCTAGAAAGAAGTAATAATATACTTCTCATAAGTCACAGGATTCAAGTTCATGTCACTAATAGAAAAATGAGGAGTCTTATGAGGAGTTTGTTCAAATCACTAACCCTTAGTACTGTATTTACGATTTAGTTATAGTGCTTAGAAATCAGCAAATATGCATATATAACTCAAACATATTTAACAGAAATATCTGTACTCAACATGACAATCTGGTCAACAATAGCAAGCTGAGTTATGCCCGTTTGTATGCAGTAGGCAAATACACAAAATAAACATGTTATAATAATGATGACTCAGAATCATCGTGGCCGCAAATAACCGATCAAACTGAACACTGCAGGCAAAATAAACATCAGAAATATCACACTGTTCCAACTTACTTGTATTATATGAGCACATCACATAAGCATAGCATCAGGATAAGTTAGGATGGACAGCTGTATATTCCAGCAGGTTACACTAATAATCTTTCCTCTAGGAAACATTAATTAAAATTAGTTTCCGGTTCCTTAAACTACGGTGGCCGAGAGAGCTCAACGCGCTGCAAACTTCAGAAAACACAGGCAAAAAACGACAACACATTAAGAAAACATCTTCATCAGTTTGACATCACAGGCGCTGCAAACACAGAAACGGGCTGCAAACACACGACTAACCAGTGCTCGCTACTTGCGAACCTGGCTTCTGAAGGTAAGTGCTGGGTTACTGATGGTACATTGCATGCCCACTGTCTAATCTCGAAGCCCCCTTCGCAAAGGAGCTGGTGTAACCCATCTATGATCACTTTAGCCTCGCTTGCTGTTGGTACACTGTGAAGGCAGTTGTCGACATAGAACAAAAGTTCCACAATCTTTGTACAAGTTGTCTTGACTGCCCATACTTGTCCTGAAGTGCCTGAAGCGCAGCTGAGTATGGATGTGGATGATACGTGTAAGCTTTAGCAAGCTGCTGTGCACTGGGAAGCTTCAAATGACTTAACAGGATCTGGTATTTATACTGCTCACTAAGATAGCTGTGATTACTAAACAAATCATCCAAAGCCAGTTTAAAAAAAAAAAAAAATACTGGTAGCTAAGGTTGTGGGATGCCATAATCTGAGGTAAACAGTAACTCGTACCTGGAGATTCCAGCTAATGTGCATGTGTTCTCACTGGAGGGACGAATAACTGCTGTATCCCATACGGACTTGTAGGCATTGGCAGTGTGGCAGTGGTAGGCTGAGAAAACTCATGGCTGCATTACAATGATTAGGTTGAGGTGGCAGCAAAGGACTGGCTGGTGAGCCTGAAGGCACGGGAGTGGCTGAACCACAGTCTTTAGTAAACTTGAAAGATACAACCTTTTCTACCTCGAGTTCAGTCTCTGCTTTTTGCAGCTTGCGCTGTTTCGCTAGATGCTTAGACAAAGCCTCCCTGCAAGAGCCTCCTCCTGAATACGCTGAGCTTCCTTTGTTTGTCTCTGCAGCCGCTGATATTCCATGTCAGCGAGTGAGTCCTCCTGTACTTGCTTCTGGAGACTGTCTCTGCTTAATCTTCTCCTCCAAAACAGCAGTCCGGACACTAGAGTTCTGGTGGAAGATAAATGCCAGTGGAGGTAATAGAGCGCCTGCTGGTCCTCGAATGAGAACTGGTACCGCTATGAAACGTTTTCCTCAAGCTGCTTCTAGGTTGACTGGGACAGGGGGTAGAAGATTTTGGGGGAAGGTTCTCTACAGGTCGGTAGTCAAACTCATAATCATGAGGCGGCAGATTTGTCCTGAGGCAAGGTCTGTCCATTATCTCTGTGTCACTTACTGTTGGGTCTATACTTGTTTAATGTTGCTCTCAATCCGGTTTTAAGGACCATAATAATGTAGTAAACTTTACTGCATTAAAATTACAACTTGTTGAGGATGCCAAATATAAACCAGATTCCGGTCAGAGAATCAGGAGAGCAGGATTCATACATGATTACGTGCAGTGTCAATGGACAACGTCATCACTGGAAAAAACAAACAACACATAGGACCTAATCTAATTTTCATATTACTTTAAACACATTGTTCTGTTTACATGTTCTTACAAAATTCCAGCTGATTATTAATTCGAAATGATAATTATACGTACATTATCAGTCTAGCGTTGTGTGTTTATGTTGAAATAATAAAAAAAAACGGTCCGTCTTTTCAAATCTTCTACTTGTGTGGTTTATGTTTCTCGTTTCTAGTTTTTGCGGTGCATTGTGGGTTTTTTAGGTGCACTGGAAGGATTTCAGACAGATTTGAGACAGCCCTTAAAATGACTGACTCCCTGATAAGTGCCCTTTACTCCTGAACAAGGGACCTGATTGAGACGCACACTTAGTCAAATAATACTTATTTTTTAACAGATGAATTCATTTAATTTAATTTAATTTAATTTAATTTAATTTAATTTAATTTAATTTAATTTAATTTAATTTAATTTAATTTAATTTAACAGAAAGAAAGAAATTTTGTGGTAAAACATTTGTGGTAATCAAGTATTGAACCTATATTTATTAACTTGTATTGAATTCAGAATCTTCTTTTAATTAGCGGATAAGGTTCTTTTGCTGGACTATATTGCTTTTGGTCACTGGGTTCTGGAATGTTCCCACTGAGCGAACGAAAACTGTGGTCCCATGTGGTTGTGGTTTGGGCCCTGGGTTGATCACTGAGGATGGAGGAAATTACTGCAGCTTCCTGCAATATGGTGCCACCAGGTACACTGAACACACACACGCACGCATGGTAATAAATATAGTTTATGCGTAAGTTAAATGAAGTCTTCAAGTAGAGCACACAAACTGAACAGAACAGCCTTGAAAACACACACAAACAGAAGCACACAGTGCGGAAACACACACTTCCCACATAATTGTACCCTGTGCAGGCTGCAAGAGCACAACACATTCACCATATACTCGCAAAAATCTTTTTCGTACTGTGCCTACATTGTAACGCACACACATATACTTTTTTGGATTCGTAATGGTATGTTAATTGGTTTTATATTGTTCTACTTTGGTAATGTTCTTTGTGAGTCTGTGTAAAATAAGTTGCATGAATAAATTTGCATGAAGGTTAGCGGACCTTTTTTTTTACCAAAGCCGCATACAATAAAACACACAAATCATGTTAACTACCTAGTTACACAACAGAAAGCTGAGAATACGGAAAGTTTAAAAGGACAGGCCTTAAATAGCAATGAGAAGACTATTACAACCTCAAGTATCCTAACATCAAACTGATGCTTATTCATTTTTTTTTTTTTTTACTAAATAAATATACATCCAGGATGCTGTTGTTTATAAATCTATTAATTTACCAGTAGATTCATACTGTTTCGCAAATTAGCAGTCTTGCACTTCACATGGGTTTTTAGAAAATCCTTGAATTCAAAGATGGAGCTCTCCTGCCCTCTAGTGTTATTTTTTGAGTTAAGAAGAAAATGGGTTTGTGAAGACAATATTGAAAATCTATATCCTTTATAAAAATAGGAGTAGAAACAAAGTTTGGACTATTATTTAAAATATAAATATTTAAAGATATGAGGTAACAAAAAAAAAAAAAAAAAGAAAGAAAGAAATGTAGAGAAAATGTATAAATAGGCCTAACTATTATGCAATATACATTTATAACTATTATGCAATATAATTTTTCTTCCAAATGTGCAATACACCGACAGCCGAATGTGAAATTCCACCTTGAACATATTGATCAACGTGCAATAACTTTTTACAGTTGCTGTGCAATTCCACTGTAAATATTTATCTTTTTACCTCAGAACTGTTTTACCCCCATCTCATCCTACCCCCCTCATCCTCTATCTGCACTATTTATGGTTACCTATAGTTATCTCACTGTATCCTATTTATTGTTATTGTATTGTAAATATAATTCGTACATGTTTGTACTGAATAGGAAGATGCTCTTAATCTCATCGTACATGTGTATAATGTACATTTTATATGTGTAAAGTGACAATAAAGACATTCTAATTCTAATATATTCACTTTAACTCATGTAACAGCAGATGTCACTATTGCGCAAGTCTTACAAAAGACTCTCATATTTAACACTGAAACAGCTGTTATGGGTTAATTTACAGGGTAGTAATAAGAAGCATTGTACAGGCACAAATTTAAATGATTGTGGGGGAAATAAAAAGAATGGAGGATTGAAACAGCTTTTCTCAGTCGAATTAACAGACATAATAGCATACAAATATGTATTTCATAATATTAGGCCTATCAATTAAATTATTAACAAATCAGGATTTATTGTAGGAGTTTCATGTCGACTGAAGTCCTGCATCCAGACATCTTGGAATGTAAAGCTTCTTTAGCGTCACGCTGAAGCCGTAGGTAAAGCGTAGGTAAAGCGACAACCCGAAATATTCATTTTAGATATGTGGTCAAATTAAGAGAGAAAAATAATGAATAATATTATTCATAATTTAGTTATTATAACATTTAAAGGGACATGTGGATGATTTACTGTATTTACAGTGGCGTTTCGCGATCAAAGCCCAGTTCATCTCGCGATAACTTCTGACGTCAGACACAACAATTAGCGAGAATATGAGAATATTTGAAAAGTGACAGTTATAGTAAAATGTTGGGGTAATTTGTCTACAGACGAAACTAGAAATCGAGTCAAATGTAAAAAATGAAGTGTTACGGGGTACTACAGGTCAGGCACATGCGCCCCTTTCCTCCTGGATGCCTCAAGTGCCCTTTTCTTGGGGTTTCTTGTTTTTTTTTGTTTTTTTATGTGTATATGTGTATGGAGCCCTGTCTTTGCCCCACAACAATAAAATGTAACTATTATCTCAATTTTGCTAAATAATCGTTTCTGGCTCGCATCAGTCACATGACTGAGGACATACTTCTGCACCCGGTGCATTATGGGCATTTCTTTAGAGTTTACTTATATTTGTGTCATTTAAGCAAGACAGTTGCGTTTTTGTATTAGTGATGTTATGTGTGT
>JAUMHP010000065.1:5831811-5849465 GCA_032361065.1 Enteromius trimaculatus
GACGTGACGTCTCCATTCCCTTCTTCAGGGAACGAGGGTTACAATACGTAACCGAGACGTTTTTTTCTATTGATGTAGTCAGCTGTTTTTCAATTGTTCTGCTGTTTGTTTTGTTATTTTGCTGTTTGCTCTGTCATTCTGTTTGTTGATCATTTTCTATTGTTCATTCAATCTGCATGGATTGTTAGTTTTATTTTTCTGTCAGAATTGTGTTACCTGTCAATGTTTAACATTCCTTTTGTAGCTTTATTCATTATTTTATCATATTATTTATTTAAAGTATCATAATTTAGTTGTTTGTTCTACATTTTGATTGGTTGGTAGGGTTATCTGTTAGTTTTTTTTTATTTATTATTTTTTTTTTTGTAGTATAATTTTATTTGTTGTTTGTTTTATATAGCTCTGTCTATAGCTTAGTTTATTTTATTTTTTTACCACTATGCTCAGAGTTCAGTATATCTTAAACAAATTTTATTCAATTGTGCTGGTCTAAGTTCCTACTCAGCAAAAACTTTGGAAGAAATTTTTAACCTTATCACCGGAATCCATTTTTAGAATGCAATTTTATCATATTTTAACTTGTTAAGCACCATTAAAATGGTCAAGGATGAAGTGTGGCATTAAAGCACCAACCAACCAACTCATTTATTTTGTATGTGTTATTTTGTTCTGTCTATATATATATACTGTGTACAGTATCTTTTATTTATCATATTATTCTACAGGACTCTGAAAACATGCAAACAAGTCTATTTCAAATAGACCCAAACATCTTTAAAGACTTACCAAATAATTGAAAGTTAAAAGTTAAACAACCAGTTAGAAGACAGTATTGAGATGCTTTATTAATATTTTTCTGTTCCGTCTTATTTATTTCTTTTGGTTCATGTTTTCATAGTTTGTGTGTCCCTTAACAATTTAGAGTCATCACAATATCAAAGAATTTATGCTATTTTCCCAAAGGTGTGTCTGGTCTTTTGGAGGGCACTGTGTCCATTGTTGTTCATTTTCTCTATTGTTGTATCTGTCCATCTTTTTTTCTCTCGTTCTGTCACTTAAATAGTTTTTCAATCCTCAAGTACATAGCGATACCGTTGAAGCTCTGCGTGTTCTTGTAAATCATGGATATATAATATATTTTTTATTTTCATTTAACCGTACAGCTCCAAAATCTTGAGACTCTTGTTTTTTTTTTATGTGTGCGTTGTGTATGCATTCCCCCCCTCTGTCTTCACAGACTGTGCTCTTCATAACTCTTGTTTCAGCCTTCAAAGCCTTTGGCAGATTAACAGAGCCACAGAAGAGTGTGATTGAGCTGCTGTGGTAATTTATGTATCTTCCCTGGCTCTGCGATTCAGCTTCACACCTGTTGAGCTCCCACAATCAGTTCTGTCTCCTTGCCAGGGCCGCCGCGGGTCAAACAGCCTCTGTGTAAACAGCAACGGCTGCTGATGCTCTTTTTACCTTATCCGTAGAGAGATAGAGGAGCGGGATGAACGGCACTCTTCTACAAAACAATAAAACTTGCAGATCAGTGCGAGAGGCTTTCATTGGTCTTGCTAATGCAGACAAGCTGACATGCACCTTCAAGCTACTTAGCAACACGGCTGCAGATGCCACGATTCGGAAGACGCCCACGAATGTTTCGCATTAAAGCCTCACGATGAGAGCGAGACAACAGAAATATGATGGAGGTGTAGGGATGGCCCCTTCAAGCGTTAATAAAGATGTCATGTGAAAACATCAAGAGACACAAAGTCTCATTTTCAGCCAAGGTGCTGCCCTCCAGATGTGCGCGAGCCGAAGAAACGATTGGGCCGTAACCGGGCCTGTCTGCCACGCCACTTCCAGCTAACAGGCACAACCTTAGCACACGTTTGAAGTAAGGGCCAAGAAGTGTCCAGGCCCTTAACAACCGGCAATTTATTACAACACTGTCCTGCTGAGAGCAAAAGGTCAAAGGTCACCTGGTGAACCCCATAAAACCCCACTCTCTTTTCTCTCTTTCCCCATCCAGTTTTCCCTTCAAATCAGCCTCTGCTGTGCATTTAGCACCTGTTTAGCACCTCGGTTCCTTTAAGAAGTTTGTCAGGTTGCTCTTAAGTGTTTCATGGTTGTGGTTCAGGGGGCAAATAAGGGTTGGATGCGGTGACAAGGGGTAAAGCATGTCATTGGGTACACACCAATCCATCTATACGTCGAGTAAATTGCCATCTCACTGGATCAAATCCATACATCCATATCCAATGCATATTAAACCATCATTCCATCTTGCACCTACCCAAAATGCTTGTTGGAGGGTCCTGTGTGAAGTTTTGCTTTTGGAATATGACCAGGTTAGCATTTTCCCCTCTGTGAATGAACCTCTCGTTCTCTACTTAAAGCATTAATTTGCACTGTTCAGTGATTACTATGTGGCAAGTTTACAGAAATGTGAGATTGTAAAAAAATTTTCAGGGGCTGAGATGATTTTCCTGAATCCTCTGACACAGCTGGCTCTGGCTTCAGCATGTGGTAATGTGAGAGATTCTGGTTAGAGGCCAGCGAATAATTTCAGCACAGCATGGACGGTAAAATTTGGCCCACACAGACTCCAAAATGAAGAACGCTGGGGGGTTCCCTTCCGACTAGCACTGCTAATGTTACTGGCTTGGTTCACGACTTGGGTGAAGCCGTGCCCAAAATCCTCAGCTTTGTCGTGAAAATGTTCATGTGCTGTACAGGTTCATTCAGCGTGGAAACGGGAGAGGGGAGGGCAAAGGAATCAAAGAACGTGTCCGCCAGCTAGATTTACTACATGGCTGAAAAACAATGTTTTCGCTTGTCCTAAAACCAGAAGCTGAGAGAGAGAGGGAAACAAGAGATAAAGAAAAGCTTGGGCAGAAGGAAGAGAGAGTTCAAAGACTAGCTGTTCTTGTTATCTGGCTGAAGTGAAGCAATAAAATTCCAACTTCATATTTCTCAAGATTTCCTGCTTAGACCTGTGAGTTTAGAGAGTCCAGCTGCATGTTTGGCCTTGCTATGCTTCCATTTATCAAATCTGGTCCTTGTTAATTTTTGCTAGGTAGAAATTGTCAGAATCAAGAGCTACACCATGTGGTTCTTCATTTTGTATTTTTTTTTTTTTTATCTACATTGTTTTGTCTAACCCATTTATATTCTCTTTTTAGATAATAAATGCATGGACTTCATTGATGGCATTTATTGGCATGGCTTTCATTGCTCAGGTGAAGCTATTAACATAAAAAGAGTGAGCTTAAAAGTAATAATTGACACCAACAGAAGATGAATCATAGAAGTATATGGGATTCAGATCAAAGAGAGAGTCATTATTAGAACTCAAACTATTCAAATGCCACACAGAGTCTTTCAGAGGTCTATATTTGTCTAGAGAAGCTCACCCTTCCTCTCAGGAAATGCCTGTGAAATTCACCTGTTGCCTGTTACAAACTGGCTTCATAACAAATCCAGACAATTAGACACAGTGTGTGTGCGATTGTGTTTGTAGGCTGTTGTTTGTAAGTGATTATACGCTTGTGGAAGACAGTGGTGATGTTAAGCGAAATGTAACGGCTTCCCCTAATAGGTGTTTGGCAGACTGGCCCTTAGTTATTCAAAGTTAAACAAGCACTGACTGTTGACTAAAGCTGATACAGACTGTAATATACATCACAACCTGTCAACACATACACAAACACACAGCGTTGCGGTCCACCTGCTGCATCCACGTCACAGAAATTCTTGTAAAATTGGCAAGAGGATGGCTGTGTAATGAGAGTGAGGTGGAAGTCAACCTCTAGTGTTTCTGAGCGGTAATGACCATCATTTTCTCAGAAGGAGAGTTAATCCGACTGTGACCTCTGACCCTTAGAGAGTTATTACACTCATATGTTACCATTTATCACAGGTTGTTGATGAATGGATGAATAGCTTTTTCAATTATGGGTGTGATTTAAAATTAGTGCTGTCAAATAATTAATAGCAATTAATCACTTCCAAAATAAAGTTTTTTTTTTTATTCACATGATACTGTATGTATGTGTGTGTGTGTGTGTGTGTGTTAGTGCTGTCAAACAATTAATTGCATTGAAAATATTTTATTTACATGTGTGGGTACTATGCATATTTGTTATGTACATATACAAAGACACACACAAAAACATCTTACCTTTATACATTTAATATATTTATATATGATAATTTATGTTTTCAAAATATATGTAAAATACATTAAATATATACACATGCATGCAAATATTTCATAAATCTGTGAATATATATATATATTTCTGAAATATATACATGCATGTGTGTGTGCATTTGTATATACTGTACATAAATATGCACAGTACACACATATTATGTAAATAAAAAAATGTTTTGGATGCAATTAATTGTTTGACAGCACTAATAAGTACACACACACATATGTTGTTTTTTGTGATTTATGGGGACTCTCTATAGACGTAATGATGTTTATATTGTACAGACTGTATGTGGTATTGCCCTACACTGACCCTATGCCTAAACCTACTACTTACAGGAAACTGTGTGCACTTTTAGATTTTCAAAAAACACCATTTAGTATGTTTTCTTTTGAATTACGAGGACACTGAAAATGTCCTCATAAATCACCTTCATATTGTAATACCTATGTCATACCCATGTCATTATACAAATTTGCGTCCTCATAAACCACATAAACCCACACACACATACACACACACACACACACACACACATACATGCACATATGTTCAAAATATATATGATATTTACAGCACTATTGACAATTTTAATGTTTTCTTTGACATGCAAAAAAAAAGTGTTTATTTTAGCTTGAGTTCTAAATATGATAAATGATCATTGAAAAACAAAAAAGTTCTGGCTGTTGATTTCACACACAACTGTTTTTTATTTTATTTTATTTATTTATTTATTTTTACTGTAGTTCTGTGGCTACTTATTACTGCATAATTATTTTAAATGTGAGCCAAACAACTACTCTTAACCTTGTACAATCATCATAAGATAGATTCCTACTGTTTCAAAACATTATTGAGTTTTACTCTACACTCTTGCAGTCAGTTTTTAGAGTTGATGTGACTTTACAAAGAGTTCTGCAGCAGGCAGAGAAGACAGAAGCAGGGACCTCCGTCACACCGCATCAGAACATTACCCCAGACAACACTGTCAGCGTCTTACTCTGTGTCTCCTCCGCTGGGCCGCCATGAATCATAGAAATTGATTACGCTGTCACATCCCAAATCCCTCTGCCCAGAGCTTGACCGCACTTGTGTGTGACTATCCACGGTCAAGCCTGCTTAGGAGCTGCGCAGCCAGCGACCGTGGCGAGGGGCCAGCCCTTGAGGACCAACCTCCGGGGTCAGCAGGCCTGAGAGCGTGGAGAATGGAAGAAGATCGTTCACGTCGACTGCAGGGAATGAAGACGTGCTGCTTCACATACCAGAGCCAAATGCTTCTCTTGTTTCCTCTCTCTCTCTATCTCCACTTGGCCTCTCCTTTCCTTGTCGCTCGGCGACATCCATCTTAATCAGGTGCTGACGACATCATCTTTGAGAACAGATTCCGAGACTCCATGGAGACCAGACAATCTTTCTTTTTTTTTTTTTCGGAACAGCATTCTTGCGGTCAGTTGATGACCACATATTTCAGTTATTCTAAAATATATCTGCAGAAGATAGAAAGAGAACATGAGGAAATGA
The DNA here is from genome assembly GCA_032361065.1 of Enteromius trimaculatus. Taxonomy (NCBI): domain Eukaryota; kingdom Metazoa; phylum Chordata; class Actinopteri; order Cypriniformes; family Cyprinidae; genus Enteromius; species Enteromius trimaculatus. The sequence continues at coordinate 5,837,538 of JAUMHP010000065.1, forward strand.
GGTAATGTTAGTCTTACTTTATGTTTACTCTCTGTCCACATTACAAGAGATTTAGCGAACGCTGGTTATTATGTAAAAACAAGAATACAGACGCCTACATTTAGCCATCCTGTCTGCTAGCCTAGCACTTTACCCCTGCTCCCTCGCTAATGGCTTCTGCAGATTGTTGTTCTTTTTTATTGTAAATATAAATCTCCTGTAACAAGCTGAAAACACCCGTAAATCTTGTGTCGGCTTCACATCGCAGGAGATTTTAAGGGTCAGTGTTTCCATGGAGAGCCCTTCCCTCAACACAAGCGAAGCCGCTTTAAACACAACAGTGTTTGTGGCGCTAGAACAAACGCGACTTTGGGTTTTCCGTAAAGACACCAGCGATAATCAATTAGACTTTATGTAAGATTCTACATTGTGCAAAGCATCTGCTTTTGATACCAAGATTGAGTTTCCACAGTGTTTCAATGTTAACCCAATAAAGAGCTGCGAGAGCGTAAAGGGTCTTGTTAAAAGCACCTGGCCCTCTCTGTCTTCCGTGTCCTGAGCTAGAGACAAACTGTGAAGGAACCAAATGCAACTGACTCGTGAAGGGAAACGAGATCTGTAGCCTATGCTGAAAAATGGTTAACAGAAATGCAAGAATAGCTCGAAGTCTAATTAGTCTCAAAAATGAGAGCGACACATCTGTCAAAGCATTCCTCATCGAATGTCTTGGCAAACATCACGCCATGAGGAAAATTTCCTCTTTGTGTTCATTTGAGAATTTTTTCCAGGACTCCAGAGCTGACAAAATCTTATCTCTAGTTTTCTTTTTTTTCTGTGCGCGTGAGAAATGATAAATTCATATTACGCACGTCAAGAACTGCTGGGAGTTCTGGCATTGTTGGCCGCAGCGGAAACATTCTTGTCTGTTTTTTTCAATCTCTTTCATAATTTCTCTTTCCTGAAATAAAACCGGTATTCTCAGTTGTAGCAATGGGTCCTATAGATGTCAGGTCATCGAGCACAGACTCGTACTTTACTCTGGACTGTGGTGGTCACTCGCCATAAGACTGCCATTAAAACGTCTATGGTGATTAAAGGGACACTTCGGTCCAGGCTTTTTTGTCGTTAAGTCGTCTTACTTGGGTTACCGCAGCACAAAGAAAGCAAGATAATGTCCACAAAGAAAGCTCGCCATGTGTCTGTAATTTAACCCGTGAACTTTTCAGGTTGTGATATCGAGTGTTGTCCGAAGAACGCTATGGTCCTTTTCTACAATGAGACAAAAGTACATACTTGATTTATTTATATATTTTTGTATTTAAAGTGACAGTTTTTTTTTCCTTAAAGGGATAGTCCACCTAAAAATACATTTTATTTTAAAATATTTTTAGTGTGATTTGTTATTACTTGCACTATACTACACTTACAGCTATCACTTAATGTATATTATTAATTTGATCTTCTTTAAGTAAGTCAATCATTTTTCATCTACTCACCCTCATGTTGCTTTAAACCTGTATAACTTTCTTGTTTCTTCCTTACTCTTTCTTCAAATAACATTGGACCCCGTTGATTTTCTTCACTTCAGACCCTTGAAAACACTTAAGGAAAACACTTTTTTCAGGATCATCTTTTTTGTTCTGCAGAAGAAAGCAAATGTTTGGAATAAGATGAGGGTTAGTAAATTATGAGTTTTTTTTTTTTTTTGCCTGAACTGCCCCTTTAAGATCATACATGAAAGCATGATGCCCAAAAATAAGTTTTATTACTGGAAATTAACCTGGAATCATTTTGACCCAAATGTGAGGACATTTCATATTCTTCATAAAATCTCAGGCTTTCAAAATGTTATTCATACCTCAGCATGCAAGTGTTTCTTTAGTACGATTTTATAGCATTGTAAATTTTGCCCCAATCTCAAACTTTTCAGCCGTCAAAATATTTCCTCAACACACAGTTAATTCGCCACTTTTCTTTTTCTCATGTACGGAGTGGGAAATGTTATGTAAAAGAAGGGAAGAAAGAAAGAGTGGGTGAAGGGTGAAAGAAATCAACACTTGTATAAATTTGTCAGTCAAAGTTTTTGGGGCGGATCCAGCTGACAGTTTGGACCGGAGCGTGTTCTTGATAAAGGCAGCGGTGCTTGATGGGAACCATATGCCGGCCCTCTGTATCAATGAACCATAAAGTTTAATGGAGAACCTCCAGGGTGACCCTGGCCATATCCAGGTGAAGTTCTCTGTATAATGATATATAGGGAGGGTCCGGGAGTGTGTCTCCTTTTCTAAGTGATCCATCTCTCCCACTGCCATTAGCGATAGGAGCTTAAAGTGGCCCATTGGAAAGGAAAATAGGTGCTGTCCGTTGTTTGATGTGTGGAAGTGTCACTTAAAAATGTTGGTCTGTTATCTGTGAAGTCATTTTGCGATGACGATTCAGAGGTCATGCCATGTTCAAGTGCTCTGATGCTTCTTTTAAAGCAGGAGGTTTTGGACGTTTATCGTTGAAACAGATATGGAGTTGTTCACGAAAAAGTGTTTTACTGTGTAAGAGTCGCTGCTCTCTTCCTCCCATCTCCTGGCTTGGTTAGTCTTCTTGGAGAAGTCCCGAATACATGCTTTTCGTGTATTCCTGAGACGTGAACTTGTACGCTAAAGATGAAAGTTGCTTCACAACACCCCGAGGAGCAATCAGAACAATTGAGAGCAATGATTCTGCTCTCATAGACGGCCAACTTTCGGCCTGTTTGTGATGCGATTGATCCTGAGCCAAAAGTGAAGTGCGTGATTGTGTAGCTCTGGATGTACGGAGGAACAACTGGCAGCGATTAGCATGTGTTTGAGAGGATTTCCTCGTAGGACGACCATTCGGTCAGCGAGAGCGTTGGACTTACAGTGCCCGGAGCTGAAACGTCCCTCTTTCAGCACCTGATCTGTTTCGCTGCAGGGGCGCCTTGTTGGGAGTGCAGGATATGGATGCTGTTTTGTAGCCCTCTGCAGGCTCGAGAAACACTAAACAGAATCAGGACCGAGGTCGAGCTCGTTCTTTGATCTCCTCATCTTTCTTCACCAAGAGGGATGCTGGTGTTTGGTTATTATAAAGGGAAATTTGACACCTTTCATGGAGTCGTTGTTGTCCGCCCACATGATGCAAGTGAACAAATGGTCTTGTGGTTTGTAGGACTGTGGGAGACGGACATACCAATGTGTTTAGTTTTCAAAGGAAGTGTTTTCCTATGCTATTTTTGTTGATTTTGACTAGAGATGCATCCATACAGTAGTGTCAGTTCTGATACTTGCATTTTTAAATAGGTTATCCATGTTGGACAGATGCAAATGAAAAAAGCACCGCAGAAGTATTTGTGCTTACTTTTGTACAGTTTATTTTATTTTTTTTCAATATGGTAAGCACCTCATTGCTTACATTTTACATGCATATTGACTAATCATTTCAGCTGCAAGTACTGAAAATGTAGCTAATACATTTTCCTTTTAAATTAATTTTATTGACTTTGTATGCACAGTTTCTGTGTGTGTGTGATCCACAGAAGAAAGTTTTTTTTTGTTTTTTTTGATATTGCAAAAATTATTTGATGATTCTTTTTTTTCATTGATATAAAAGAATGTTTATTTTATTAGGTTTTATTTTACTATTTGTGTCAGTGTGTTCCACAGAAGAAAGTTTTTTTTTTTTTTTTTTTAATTTTGCATTTTATAATTTAGAGTGTTTTTTTTTTTTTGTCATTGATATCAAAGTATGGTTATTTTTTTATTATTTAAAAAAAAAGGAAATCGGTAGACAATCCTCTGCCTTCTAAAGACAAGCAGAAATGAATCCCTAATTAAAATGCTTTCCATTAACTTGTCTGAGCCGTCACAATGACATTACAGTTTGTTTTCCTTGTGTATTCATTCTTTCTGGGACCCAGCCTGAGACCCACTAAATATCAATCTTAAGTGCTCTACAAATCCTGTTTCAGCATCTCAAGGCCGCTGACAGCCATGCCAAATGTACATTTCTTTGGAGGAGGAGGGAAGGAAAAAGAGCTGTGGTTTCAGGCTTTTGACCAAGAGCATCTGCTGCTGATCTGCTTTTATTTTCCTCATTAAACTTGCTGCTCGTGCACAGAAATGGCTGCCGCTGTGTATTAGCTATTCCTGCCCGAGAGGCAGTGCCCACAAATCAGTCCGTGAGAGGATTCTGAGCCAGAACTGGTTATCACCTCCATTAAACTTTCAGCAGCCATTTAAAAGCTTTCTGAAAAACTGTAGATCAAAAAAATGACACATGCTGGTGATGATCGTCGTGCCCTCCGGCTTTGGTGTGACTGTTTTTCACACGCTCTGATTTTCCATGCAGACAAGCAAATTGTGGATGAAGTGCCTAGCCATTGTGAATGAAGAGCATTCTGGGAAAACACAGCAGATACTCAATAATGCTCTTCTTTCACGCACAGGGCCTTCCAAGCATCCAGCTGAGCCGAAGTCTTTAAGATTCTGCCCAAGTCTCACACATCTTAATACATCTGTCAGGTCTTGTCAGGCTGTCTATGACAAGGTGGATCTTCCAGGCAGTAAAGTGCAATAATGTTCTGTAATTTCCCACATCCTTCTCTAATCTTAGCTAATGAAATTGTCATCCGACACCGTGTTTGAAGAGCACTCGGGAAAGCGGTGCTCAGTAATTGACTGGATGCAGCAGTCATCCCCAGACTCACATCTATCATCTAATCTAGTTATTGCGCTCGAAGAAAAAAGACAATGTTTCGCTGTTTCATTGCTTTTTTCTATGAAAGCGTCTCAGTAAATAAATTAGCCAAGCCAATATTGCAGCATTTATCTGTTCTGTGTGACGGATTTATGTGCATTATGGAATAATGTTTTGACTGCCGATAAGAGTGATGCGGAATTCTGCTGAAAGCTACAATGTTGTGCTTTCTTTGATACGTAAACCAAAATTTCTTAATACTGTATACTGAGATAATAGTATTTCCCAAATCTTAAATAAACGATACAGAGCAGAAGCCTGTCTTGCATCAAACCGTAATTTGATTTACAAATATTAAAGAACTGTTCACTACAGTATATTTTACTTTTCAACGCGTAAGGTAAAATAAAAAGTTAATGCATGTAATTAATTACTATGTTATTTTTTTAACACATTACCTAATTTGGCATTCATTTTGTGGGAGCAGTTGCGAAAGAATCAACAGTTTATCGTTGCATGATGGATAAGGTTTGTTTTTAAAGCAAAACACGACTGGGTTGGTTTTACGAAGGGTTACTTCATCCCATAATGAAAGTTTAGTCATTAATCACTATGTCTGCAAAACCCGTAATACCTCTGTTCATCTTTGGAACTCAATTTAAGATATTTTTGATAAAAAAATCAGGGAGGCTTGAGACTGTCCCATTGACTGCCAAACAATTGCCACTGTCACGGTCCAGAAAAGTATGAAAGACATTGTCTGAATGCAGTTCTGTATTAGACTAAATGAAAAGATACAATCAGTCAAAAGCCTCCAAGTTTTCAGCAAAACTTGTGTTCCGAAGATGAGCAAAGTTCTTATGGATTTTAAATGACATGGGGGTAAGTGATTAATGACAAATAACACAAATAATAATCCTTTTGGGGTGGAATAACCCTTTAAGTACATCATAGACCATTGAAACCAATGATCAATTTAGGCTTGCGATGCTTTTTGGAATCACAGCCCTGAATATTCACCTGTCTATTAATGCATGATGTTGTTGTTATGATTTTAATGTTGATTTATGTTTAGGATATCATCAGTTTAGGTGCCATTTGAACTGTGACAATACAGAAATGTCACAACACATCAAAATGCCACAAAACAGTATTTATTGTTGGAATTTCTTTAAAAAAAATTACAAATTCTGAAAGCTAAGATTTTATTTCATACCAGAGTATGATGTGTTGCCAAGTAAAACACATCACACAAAAAGTGTTACCAAGATTATTTAGGTTCATTTGTGAACTGTGAAAACAGTTTTTCTCTGAAATTGTGGGTGAATCTTACAATTATTCACATAGTGAATTATTTTGAAGCAAAAAGACCTTATAAGAATAGTAATTTCTTGTGAACAATGTATCATTTTTGTGTTTTTGTTATTGTGCATTTTGAACCATTAAGTCAAAAGTTCTTTTAAATAACCATCTTTTTATACCTTTTTATAATCTGAAGAACTTCTTGTGAAACAGAAAGGTTCTTCAAATGTTAAAGGGACTTTCTGGGACCATTCAGACAAAAGGTTCTTCTGTAGCGTCATCAAGCACCTTTATTTTTAAGAGTGTAAAAACAAATTGAATGTGTTTTTGTAAAAGTAGCAATCAAATGCAATATTCTAATCAATGGACTGGCCTACAAAAAAAAAACAAAAGTCTTATCAATCCAACTTAAGGCTTTTTTTGAGTGACTGTGGGTTAAAAGGTCAGTTAATGTAAGGTTATTACTCAACCTTTTGGGGGAGTGGTTGAGGATAGCTCTTTATTGAGAAAGCATGTTCTCGGCGGACAGGCCCTAAGATAGACAGCGATTTATGCTATAAAGAGAGAGAAAGAGCAGGCGTGCAGCCGCTCTACACATGTGCTCTTCTCATTGCAGTTGTTAAGGCATTTTTTTTTGTAAAACTGATTTTTGGGGATATCGTAAAGCAAAAGACAAATTTGTACTCCTGTCAGGAGGAGCTCTGCTCTGAGTACCGCCTCGTGGGATTGAGCAGGAATGCTATACATCCCGAAGTGTTCGCAGCAAGATCGCTGTATACGCCACAAGCCCCATGACATCATTAGAGTGCCACAGGAAATCAGTCTTCTGTACGCTCACCTGTTCCCCTGACATCCCGTTTAGAGTCAGAAAGATGTATGTGGAGTGAAGGAAATTGAGCATGCGTCTTTTCAATGTACAACACGCTTTTAAATTTGTTAGTATTCATGCAGCTCACTTATCTTTGTGCTTAGGGTTTGAACGGGCTCCAGAAAGATCTTGGCATGTGCATATAGCAGAACTGCCACAACGTATTCCTCGCCTACGATGGATTCCTCCAACACGTGAGTCTCATGCATATCTCTGCACGTCGTGTTCGATTCAGATACGTATTTATTATTTTAACATTAGAGCGGGCCGCAAATAACGGCAATCGGCATCTGCGAAGTGCGAAGCATGTGTTCTTGCTGTAAATAGATCAATAAACTGTTTGCATTCCTCCGATTCTATTGTGCTTTGAGAGATTAGCCAAAGCGTAGCTTGCCGTGAAATTTCGTGGCGTGAGAACAGGCTCTTTTGAGAGTCGGAGGTGGGTCTGCGTGGCATGGGGTGCTCTTGTTTGTGATGTGGCCGCAGGCAATAAAACTGAGATTTCTACTGTACCTGCCAGCTGAGCTTCTTATGATATCCGAGGCGCATTCGGAGCGTAACATTCCAGAGAATGGGCTATCAAAGGCTTGGGCCCTCTGTAATGACATCAGAGCCCTCTGATGTAAACAAGCGTGACGGCTCTCTGGAGGCAAGTGCGGTTTCACAGAGTATGAGTAAATCGAGCACAATTACAGTATCAACAGTCTGCGAGGGATCGCTCACAATGCTGCTACCGCGGCCTTCCCCTTGAAATGTAAGGGTCTGTACTGGCTCGCACACGTACACATGCTCTCCGTCCTTCTCGCAGTGATACCGGATGCTGTAACTCTGACAGCAGAGATATGGCTGTAAATGCTGTGTGGCATGTGGTATCTAATATTTATGGCTGAAAATGAGAGTGGCCTGTAAATGGTATGGAATTGGGTGGCTGATGTTATTGGAGATGGAAATATCTGATTAAAATGTTTCTTAGTTTGTTGAAATGTGATGCCGCTGGACCGCTGGAGATCTGTGTGAGGGTTTGTGGTTCTAAATAGTTTCCAGCTACATTAATGAATCGTTTGTTTGCTCTTAAGACATGCATGGATGGAGCAATACATGTGCACAGTGATAATCTGTCATTTAAAAAGACATTGGATAGTCATGTAGAAGTAAAAAAAAAAAAAAAAGCAATCGATTGCATCTGTTGCCTGCTTTTGATAGAAAGAAAAAAGAAACAGATTTTTAGTAGGTTTTATATGTAGACAGGTCAAGCTTGTTTTTTATTCAAGCACTTGAACTTTTTTTCAGAAATGCATAATTACTTTATAAATGTTTTTATAAAAAAAAAATCCATATATAATAATAAAGTATGTCTTGCTGTTTTACACTATCAACAAGCATCCAAATCTTTTAAATTGATTAATTTATTATTATTATTTTTTAGTTTGTTTGTTTTTAAACATCTTTAAATCATATATACACATTATTTAGTGCCCATATTTGTTTTTGAATTAATTATAAACTTCTTTTTGCAAAGTTTAATTTATCAAATTGATCAATGATAACAGGAGAAGTTATTTCAATACTTAAGTTAAAATGCATTATTTAAAAGTTAAAAGTTTTTAAAAGTTAAAATGAATTAAAAAGTAATAGAGATCTGTTAAAAGTTGTCTTCTCAAACTGTTGCAAAAATAAATTCTGTTTCTCATTGTCTGGTCAGACATTTACATTTTTGAGAACATATTGACATATTTTGTTTCCTTCGATTTAATAATTACAGGTACAATGTATTTAATTAGTCATAAAGGGTCTTAAAAATGCAACTGCAAATTATGTTTTCAAGTTGATTCGTTGTATACTCTGCAATTAATCTTATGTTTCCGAATGTTTCCAAATAGTGCATAAACTGAATTAGTGCATATGTTTGTGTATATATACTATAATTGACTTCTTTTGTCTGTTTACTTTTGTATTGTTTCACTTTAAGAAGGATTTCCTTGCTCGGTGTCTGGTAAACACTTGTGAATATATTTAGCAGGACTGTTGATATTTTTGTGTGTTCTTGTCAGTAGGTCGTCATTATTTTAGTCTCAGAGCAATCAGTCGATCATAGGACTATGGAGGCATTGCTTGTTGTTACGTGACTTTTCAATTTAAATTTCTCCCTCACATTGTTGCGTTCCTTTGACAGTAAAACACAATTAATCTCATCTTTCATAATATTTGTCTTTATTTTTGTACTGTCTACTGTGTTCATGTCCAGTTGTTTTTACACCTGTAACAGAGATCATAAATCCATCAAAGTCTAAATCTTTGTAATCATTTTCCTCTACAGAGACGGATAACACCTGAAGATGTTTCCAGAGGACACAGGGTTTTCAGTATGAAACCGAACCCTGGGAGCATTTCGACCTGAGCTTCAGAGAGCATGAGACTGATGTGCTTTTAAAGATGATGACAGATACAGGGCCTTGATTTCACTTGATTAACTGGAGCAAGAAACTCTGTGATGCATCATAGAAAGCCCATCTTTCTCTCCTGAACTCTCTCAGGCTTTGAGGTCATTTCGTTAATCACACTTAGACCTTCTGAGTCACAGGTTAAAACATGTCACTGCAAATACATTTCTCCATTCTTGGGTTCATTACTTGAAAAATCAGCTTTCTTTAAAAAAATTCATGAGCATAATTAATTTGCAGTGATGTCTAAGAAATACAATGCTTCTAATGAATGCAATCTGCTGTCTTCTTGGTGCCTTTTTCCTTGTCAGAACATTTGGCTCTTGTTTTCTATATTTTAGCCAGCACAGTTATTGTTTGTTATTCAACTTTTATTTTTTACATTTAAAAGAGTTATTATATCCTTAGTATATCCTTTTTTATATTTGTAAAATTCTGATTTGAATATGCTCTAGATTTATGTGTGAAAAGATATTACACAGAACTATTACTACAGAAACAATAGGCAGAAAATAATAGGTAAGCATATGGTAGAGATGTTGCTGTATTCGTTTTGTGTATTTCCCATTCTGAGTTAGATCAGACCAAGCCAGGCCTGTTTTATAGTCTGTTCCTTGCATGCAAAACGTTGTTATTAATTCTGAAGGAAAACATCTTGAAATATGTCTTTTCGGAATATAAATTCTTATTAAATATTCCCAGATCAATGGAAATAAACGTCTCTGCTGGGGAACATTTCGGGGGAGAGGAACTGAAATGGAACACCACCTTTTTTCGGTATGTGTTTCTTGACAAATGGAGTTGTGTATTAGTCTGTTCTATCAAAGCTGATTGAAAACTGCATTTTGTTCCCATTAATTGTAGCCATATGTTAATGTTCTGCTTTCTTCGCTTCTTTTGAAGGAAGTATTGATCCTGGTTATGAAGAGGCTCTGTATCCACAGAAGAATTCTGCATGATTTCTGCCATTGGCAAACGGGTTTCTGTATGTGTTTAATCTGACCAAAATGAGTTACAAGAGCTGTTGAAAAACCATCTTTCCTTCTTCAGGTTCACTCTTTTTGCCCCAGGGATTGACATTGTGATTATAAGTGAACCTTATGAGTGTGGTTCTGTAGGCAAGGGTTCCCAAACATTTTTGGTTACCCAAACCCCTTTGACATAAAATATTTGCTCCTAAAAAAATTTTAATTAATTCATTCACATTTTTGCAGCATTCTTAAGTCAGTCACATTGATTTATCATTAAAAGCATGCTAACAAACATCAGAAAAAAATGTAATTAAAAACACATGTTCCAGGTAACAACAACATTGCAAACTAAAATAAATAAATACATTTTTTATTATTTATTTTAATTTCTTATTTTAATTAAGCTTAATTGATCTAATAATATTTAAGTAAAAATAATAATTATAATTATACTAATGATGATTATTATTGTTGTTGTTCGTCTTGTTGTTAGTAGTAGTATATTAGTATCATTTACACAAAAAAACACATTTCTTTAAAATAGATTTTTACATTTTAATAATTTAATATTAATTAATTATAGCAAAATATTTCATTATTAACAATATTAATTATTATTATCAATGCACAAATGCCTTGAAGTTGTTCTTGTTGTCAATTTTCCATTTTTTTAACAGCATCAAAACTACATAACACTGAAATCACAAAAATGGGAGAGTATGATAATTGTTTGCAGTCATATCTAAATCAAGAAGGATTTTAGACCAGTAAAGATTATTGTCTTGTTTTCAGAAAAAAAGTCAAAACTGATTGATCTTTTGCTTAGAACAAGCAAAATAATAGAAAACTAAATTATTTTGGCCCCATTGGCAAATTATTTTGCTTGTTTCAAGCAAATACTTTTTTTCTTCTTTACTTTTTTAATCTAAGCTAGAAAAGCTTTTTTTGTATATAATCATTTACTTTTCAAAGGTTTTGCTCACTCTGTAGATTCACTCAAAAGTGTCATCTGATGATCCAGTAATGTAACCTAAAGAACTGATGTGGTCTCCAGAGAGCCATGAATACAGTGTGAAGTGCCCTAAAGAGTGTAAATGATTGTAGACCATCTTGGCTTCTTGCTGTTTAACTCAGAAGAAGCTGTGCTTTTGGCTGATAAGCGCACTGGCAGAGGTATTCTGATACAGAGCCGATGTATTCGGCTGCACATCCTGTATGGGTCCAAGTGAGTGGGAGTTGAAATCCCCGCTGATGGATGGCTGGTATGGGGCCAGCGTTCCGGATGGGAATGGCTGCCCAGTGCTGGGATGCTCTCCCAAATCCCCCCTGTGAAACGGTCGCAGCTGCCACGTCAGTCACCTGAGCATTCCCACTTTTTCATCGAACAAACTGCAATCAGGCCCTCAGCGGCTGACCTGACAAATTGATTTGGAATCCCTTCTGACGATCCATCCCTGCTTCACATTCTCTTTGTGGTCAGCATCAGGCCGAGTGAAAAAACAACGGCCTACGCAATCGGTCCTGGTCATCGGGTAAAATGATCAAAGGATAAGATGGAAAATGAATGACTGGACCTAGAGGGAAGACAAAAAATGCTTTCAGAGTAATTTTTTTTTTAAATGCATGCTCTTCTAAAAATGCTGGTGACATGGGAACTAAT
>JAUMHP010000065.1:5858248-5868750 GCA_032361065.1 Enteromius trimaculatus
TTTTTTTTACCAGTGTTTTTTGGGTGTACTAACTCTTTAATGAAGAGTTTGTTCAATTTCTCCAAATCTGTTCTGATAACGAAGCAAGTCCATCTACAGCTTGAATGTCTTGAGGTTAAGTTTTCACTTGAGCTTAACTAATAAATATAAACTATTTCTTTAATATATTATTTATTCTTTAATTTTGCATTTTTCCATCTAAAATCAGCTTTCAAACACATACTTAGCAAGACTTCCATGTGTGACTGATATGTTCAGGTGGAGCAGTGTTTAGCAAAGAGTCACGTACAGTGAGTTTCTGTGAAGTGTTGGGTCACGTTTCCATGTCCTCGGTAGATCCCTATGTCCAGGGAGCATGAGGAACTGTGGGAGGACTGCAGCTAGTGCTTGATATCGTAAGCCTGTTATGATTTTCACTGATCCCCAAAATTTGTCTCAGATGGTGAAACAGAGGCAGAAATCATATGGTGTTCTCTGGGTCTTGGAAGGGAAACGGATCTAATGGATGTCTTAAACTTCTGATTGATTTGGTGCAATGAGGACATATGGACAAATGAGAAAGTAAAGACATTTATGTGTCAAAAAGAGATTTCTATTTCAAATACTGTATATATATATATATATATATATATATATATGCTAAAACATGCTGAAAATATGCTGTCACTTTCTAAGACGTAGACTGTCGCGATGGCAATTCAAAGTGAATTGTATTTACTCCACAGTATTACTGTATATATATATATATATATATATATATATAAATCAATATCCAATTAATTATGAACAAGCTGAACTGTAAACTGTACTTACTCAAGCGACACATTCTTTTGGTTTAGCAATATGTCCTCTACTAAAATCAATATTTCCCAACACTTTAATTATGAAATATGCATCACTGAACCAGGAGTGGGACACATTATATAATGTTCATTGTGTATTTTTTTCTTTTGATTGACAGAAGAACAACATATTAATCCTGTTGCTATTGTTTGATTTATTATTTCTTTTAGTATAGCATTTAGTGTTTACACACAATGTAGTGAGCTATAGGCTAGGATGTTGAAGAGTGTTGCTGTTCAGGACAGACAGGGGCAGCACTGCCTCACTTCATTCATTAGTCATCCGTTCACAATCACTCCATCTACTGCTAAAGCAATGAGTCTCTGCAGCTCAGCAGAGCTTTGGACAATTTTGCTCTCTCAAACTGTTTCTTTCTCAGTTTCTCTATAGAGGAAATTTGCCTAATGACCCAGAGGTGTTAGACTGAGCTTCCTGTCTGACCATCAGAGCCAAACGCGATGATCACTGAACAGGAAATGAAATCATCACACACCATGACGAGGGTAATTACCTAACATTATCGTCACAGCAGTCCATGATTTTCCACCGTTAGACTGAGGGCTTTTCACGTTGTTGTACAATCTCGGTGTTTATAGAATATTATAGGATATTATTAGTAGTCAGACAGATTCAATTAATCTCATTATATATATCATATATAATATATTTTTCATATACATACATAGGCTACACACAAATATATATATAACAAACTATTAACTGATAAAGAATGCAAAAATGCCGCATTCTATTACATATAAAACAATAAAAAAAAACTATTTGTGTTTAATTTATTTGGAATTTTTCACTTCAAAATACCATGAAATTTCATAAATAATTCTAAAGGAACAACAAGAAGCACTACAAAAAGAAAATGTTAACAGCATATTTTAAATAATAAAAAAAAAATAAAATTAAAAGTGAATTGTAAGTGTAAAAACCTAAATATATAGTAATAATGGACTCTCCCAGATGTCCTTTGATGACACATTTAAAAATTATTTATTATTTGAAATATATACTGTATATTGTCTTTCATTGTTTATTAGCCTTGGTTCAATGAAAAGTCAAATTTGATGAGTCAATTTAAGTCAATTATATTTTAATTAACCTCATATGGTACTGTGATTGTATATACTGTAATAGTGGGCAATGATTGATCAAGATTAATTGCAATTTGTAGAATGTACATATTTACATAAGTTACAACTACAATAAACAATCAAATTGTAATGATGCCTATTGAGCATTGTCAGCGTAATTTGTTAAGTGAATTTATTTTAGCTACAGTTGTCAGATTTTTTATCATTAACTTGAATTTCTTTAGTGAAGGTATGCGTTTTTTGGGAAGCGGTGGGAGTATTATCTTTAGTCTGTGAGGGTTATCTCTGTGTTGACAGGCTAAATCGAATGGCCTCTCTAATCAGATAGCACTTGGTTTGAAGCACTGCTCCAATAGCTTAAAGATCACATAAACACCCTCGAGCTGTTCCTTTTCTCACCATGCCCCATACAAACACTCAGATATTCAAAGCAAAAGCTGCCGTATATCTTGGTAACAACCTGTTTTATGGCTTTAAAGTGCCGACAAATAAACAGTGTCTTCACACCAGCCTCGAATGCGTCTTTACTTATGACTGAACAAGATTCTATTGAACTACAGTGGCCCTGTTTGTAAAACCGTGCATCAAAGCGAACATTTCAAGCACTGTCACTGGAATGCTCTCTAATTTTACTATGTACACACCTAATTTAGCGGTAGACTTTGGTGCACCCCTGCTGAGAGGGACTTGGACTTTCCCACGCTGAAATGCTGCCTCACATTTGGAGCATACCACATGTCTTGCTTCAGAGGATTTTCACCACCATACTGTAAGCATGTGCCTGCTTGTTAAAAAAGACACAGATTGTTTTTTCAGTAAACAGTTTTAACAAGATCACAATGACATGACTGGCATTCACCTCTTAATTTAAAGAGCTTTATGGAAATCCTCTAAAAACAACCATAAAACACAGTCTAGTCATTTGCAGGCCTGTTGTTTGGTCCTCGTCACAATGTTATGCAAAGAAGTGTTCTTGTCTTCTCAGCTAGTCTACCAGGAAACTGCTTATGTTTGCCAGGCTTGTGTGCCATTCTGATTTGGGAACTTTTGAAATTGACAGCGAGGAAGTAGAATTTAAATGAATTGTAATTCAAAGAGATTGTTGGCTTGACGTAGCCTTGTTTGAAGGTTTCAAGGCATTGAATAACTACAGGCAAAACCATTTTTCTTTTGGAATATTTTACATTCATAACATGCCTTCTCTCAGACTGCATGAAATAAGAGATGATTTAATTTTATTATTTATGTCTCTAGTTTTTGATTACAATGTTACAATACATGTTTTTAAAGCCATTTTCTAAAAGCTTTCCACTTTCGTTTTTAGCAATTTATCCCTGTCTATATTATGAATATTTTCATAATATTTTTTTTTTTCATTTTTATATTTACCAATTTTATTGTTTTATTATTATTATGTTTTTATGTTTTTAATGTGTTGTATTTAATTTTTTTTATTTTTTTTTTATTTTATTTTGTAACCTAATCAAAATAGCTCAACTCATAGTTGGATTGAGATTAATTGGAATGTATAATGAAAATTCTCATGATTTTTGAGAATTGTTAAAAACATTGTTAAAATCTGTTATAGTGTTCATATATTACAAGATATATCATTTATTTCTTTAAAGGGCATCCTAAATACCCTCTATAAGCAACCCTCTTTTAAACTCTTTAAAAACTAAACCAATGTTCAGGAAATATTTAAATTAGTTTTTGATAATGTATAATTTATGAAATCTGTCATTCTAAACAGTTGTCTTAATGTCTGTTTCATACTTAAATTGAGAAATATTGTTAACATTTAAAATAAAAATTATACTGTATTGACTTGGGTCTCTTGACACAATTTAGATAGATTTTTTGGATTCTTTAGAGAAGTCAGTGAAGACAAGGTACCGCTTCTTTTGGGAGCTCTAATTCTGTAACAACGTAACAATATGCCAGCCCTCACCAGGATACATTTCACATTCATAGCTAAGCCTATTTTTAGTGTCTGGAGTTAATGCTAACCCAGGTTGAGGTTCAGAAATATGAAAGTTAAAGCCATCACTATTTTGCGTTATACTGCTGGAAACAAGCAGCTGTGGACACTGATACACATGAGGCATCATTAGATTGGGGATCTCCATCCATCAAGGCGTTGGGATCCACAGTGACAGTGCTTTGGCCCATGCGTTTTGGGGGTTTTGATGTGTTTGTCTAACGTATCTGAATTGTCCCACTTAGCTGAGACAGCCATGGCTGAACCTTTTATCGTCACCCCACCTCCCCTTACCAGCATTTCCTCTCTGCCACAGTTAGATGACTCTAAAGTGACTTTCAGGTGAAAAGGATGAAGTTATGAACCATCTCCTGAGAACTCAAAGGCGACTGATAAAATGCCAGGTAGACTTGTTCGAGATGTTTGTTTGTAAAGGGGGCTTAGGCTCTGTGCAGGACCTCTTAGGTAAAGGACACACTCAGCTGCTAGATTAACTCATCAACGCCGCATTGCTTAGTGTCAACAGAAATGTTTCACACACAAGACCGGCAAGGAATGAGCAGCATTTGGAGGTCAGCAGTGGCCTTCCCCCGGCCCTTTCAAATGTTAGTGTCTGCCTTTCAAAAAAGCCGGGGCGTCACGCTGCCACCTCCTCCAGGAACTGCAACGCAGCTGAACACTGGTGGTTTAGGTTTGCAAGCTAATGATTACAGAGGGATTCATTACTGATAATTGATCAGCTGAAATGTTCTGTCAATAATTTCATTGACGTGTTCTCAGCTAGAACATGCTTTGCGGGTGTTTTATGCTTCAGCGTCGTCAACAGATGTCTTGCACGGTGTGTGTAAGATCAGATATCAGATTTGCAGTTTTATCATTGCAGAGAGCCCAGACTTACAGGCTGAACTTGATTTGTACAGTTTCTGTTGAAGAGGGATGTCACTGTGCAGTTGGTAGAGTGTGGGGTATGGGTGGTTACTTGGACATTTCGGAGGTAGTTATTTACTGTATTAAGTAAAAAATGTCCACCTTGTTTTAGATATGGCATCCTTCGATGCCTGATTTAATTGTTTTTTTGTTTTTTTGTTTTTTCCTGAAAGATAATACTTTAATTCAGCAAGGATGCATAAACTCTAAACATTAAACACATTAAAATAATTACTTCACAGATGACAGTAAAAACACTTATAATATTACAAAAGATTTTTATTTCAGATAAATGCTGCACATTCTAACTTCCTATTCATAAAAGAATCCTGGAAAAAAAAATGTGTGCCTAGAAAAACTATAAAGCTGTTTTCAACACTTGTTATACAGTAATAATAAGAGATTCTTATTGAGCAGCAAATCAGCACATGAGAATGATTTACACTTACACTGAAGACTGGAGTAATGATGCTGAAATTTGAATTTGCATCACAGAAATGAATTACATTGTTAAATATATTATATAAAAAAACAGGATGTTTGAAATGTAATAATATTTCAAATTGTAATAATCTTTAATTATTCATCTTTAATAATAATATTATTTTTCAGTATTACTGTTTTACAGTATTTACAGTAATTCAAATAAATGCAGACTTAAAGAAACTTCTTTTTAAAATATGTATTTTTTTCTTCTTTTCTTTTGTAATATTGCATTTAAAGAAATTGTTCACCCAGAAATGAAAATCGTGTCATCACTTGCTCATCCTGAGGTTGTTCCAAATCTTTATGACTTTCTGTCGGCTTTGAAAATAAAGAAAATATTTGGAAGAATGTTGCTGTTTGCCATTTACTTACGTAGTATAAGACGAAAGATACACACTATGACAGTCAATAGGGTTATAGGGTTAGGGTTAAACTTCCTTACTACCTACGTTGTTCAAAATATCTTCTTTCGTATTTAGTAGAAACAAATATATTTATACCGGTTTAACTTGAGGGTGATTAAATGATGACAGAATTTTTATTTTTGAATGACCTATTCCTTTAACAATTTTTCAACTATTGATATTTGTTTTCAAAAAAGTATTTCATGAAATTATGAGGATTTCTGTTCTAGCTTGTCAGATAAAATTGCACAGATCAATAGTAATTCTGTCAAAGATGCGGAATTAGATTGAACTTAATCTTTGCTAAAACTGGATGATTAAACGGATCTATTGCTGTGCTTGCAGATATCCAAGACATGATCTCTGGATCCCCCCTAAAGCCACAGGAAACACAAGTGGCTTGAATTTCATACCGCACTGGTTTATTTTGAAATTGAGGAAGATCTGGTATTCGGGTGCAGAAGACCCATGAGACTGATGGACATGCAGGAATGAGGTACTGTATGCACACAATGTGTTTGTTCTGCCACACGTTGCAAATTTCACTTGTGATCCTAAAACAAGTACACATCTCTCCTCGGCGGGGCCAGTTTTCCACCTGGAGTAATGGAAGTCATTCTCAAGAGGCGTCATGGACAGGATTTGTGCATTTCTCATGTCAGTTGCCGCGAGGGTCAGGTGCTTGAACTGTCCTGACAGTGTTCTTAGTGTAGCGTTATGTTCAGCTCCCAGGAGCTAAGGGGTTGTGGGAGGGTGCAAGGGGGCAAATAACCACACCGGCTCTGTCAGCTCTAGCACCGCAGCTCCCTAGGGCTGGCGCCAGAAGAGCTTCGGCAGCCGGTGGGCAAAAATAGATGTGACACCTCCTCCCGGCAGTTGCTCAGGCGGGGCGGAGGAGCACGAAGTGCAACGGCATCAAGTTTCCGCGGCTGTCATCGTAGCTTGGTCATTACTTCTGGCTAATTATCTCAGGCCATGTGTAAACAAACATGCTGCCGGAGCACAGCACACAATGTATATGCAGTTCTGCTGTACGTTGCATTATGTACTAGCAAGATTGGCTACCGCTAGGCTGCTTTCTTTCTTAGCTGAGCAAGCTATTCCAAGCTCTGTCAGTTGGTTAGCCTAGAAACATCTGTTTGATATAACCTTAGTCAAGGTATAAAACATGATTTATTAGTGAATAAAAACAAGGTTGTGAAAAGGGAACCATTTGCCTAATTCTGTCCCTAAATATTTTTGCCTTGGAATTTTAAGGTTCAATCTGCGTTCTGAGCAGTTTTGGGATATTGAGCCCAAAATGTATATTACTTTATATAACTTACACGATATAAATAAGCTGTCAATTTTTCATTTTTTTAGAACACATTTTATCAAATAATAAGCAATAATAAATATCAACAACTATGGTTATAGGTAGAAGTTAAAGATGTAAAATTATGTACTGTACAATAAAGCTGAAATAGAGTAAAATTATAAAATACAATGCAAATACTGGATGCAAAACTTAACCTTGAAAAGATAATTAGAGATAAAATGAAATATTTAAATATTAAACTATATAATAATATGTAAATAATAGTAGAATAACCGTCTGTATAAAGTAGTCAACCTAACCAATTCAGTTTTTATTGTGCTAAATATTTGCAGAATAAATGCCAACCCGTAATTTATTATTACTAGAGTAAAAATCCATTAAAACATTGCAAACTTCTTTCTTCAGAGTCTCTGAAGAGGCTCTTCCTTTTTTATTTCTGCTCTAGAAGAGCTAACAAGTGTTGTTTTAGTGCATCAATGAGATTCACATTTTGAATCAGTTTAGGTTTTCCATTTCTATTAAAATTTTAGTTGAGTTTTAATTTTTTAAATTTTCTAGTTGAGTTTAGTAAAATGGGAAATGTTAGAATTATGTAAAATATATGATTTAGTTAATTTTTTTTATTTTAGTTTACTGTAATATTCCTGGTTCCTACTGCAAAGTCCCACCGCAGAGGCATCCATCATCTCATGTTTTTTTTATTTTATTTTATTTTATTTTTATTTTTTTTCTTGATTGAGAAAAAGTTCACAATGAATGCTTGACATGTTGCCAAACTGTAAGTTGTCACATAAATGCTTAAATGGTTATTAATTGATGACGAATCATAAATCAGACAGCTCTTTGGCACATCTCCACTGTCAATTACGAGTGTTTGTAAGTGATTCAGCTGTCAGGACTTGCTGAACTTCTTATGCAGAACAGATCCACTTAGAATGGACATCACTGGTGCTCAGTTATTCATGGATGCACCAGAAATCATATTATATTAACCCCTGACATGACTAAATAGCTTGTTTGCGTGCTGTACCTGGTTGAGAGGGTCATGAGTCAGCTGTAAGCTCAGGAAAGCTGCATGATGAGCAGGTGCCACTAGTTATTCCCAGCTAATAGAATGACGCTGGATAGCTAAACACGAATTCAGACGTGGAATTATGCGGCCGCTTTGATGATGTTCAGAGTAACCCAATAGGTAATTAGAATTTGAGAACACATGCGTATATTCCAATCAATCCCCATTTAGTATGGTGTTATCCTCTATTAACTAATTGAATTAGTGTAGTGTTTTGGTTTTAAATTTGAGAAGAGTTCAGGGGGGAGATGTGCTTCTAGCATTCCGACTGAGTGCTGGGATTAGTGTATGGTATAATTATGACGTGTCGGACACGGACCTGATATGACCTTCATCTGCAATACAAACATTTGGCGGAAAGCCCTGTTCCCACCACCACTTCATGTGCATCAACTTTGTGTAGCGGGAAAGGAAGAGTATTTGAGGGTTTGGATTACTTCAGATGACAATGGCAAGATAAACTTTTTTAGATAAACATTCTTCTGTGACTTTTCTGTTGATGTAGGGTTTGACAAGAGTGCACAAAGCACAACATTGCTGTTTTTCTTTTATCATATTATATGGTACATGTGTCATTGCCAGACATATTTACAAGTCCCTGGGTGGAGCATTTCCATTTTGCCTTGTGTACTATTAATATGTATGTATGTAGGTTTGTTGGTTTAGTAACAAAATATGTTACAAAAATGCCATAAAGCTATAGAAGTTAGAATGTTTTCTAGTTTTATTATTTGTTAAACCTAAGTATCCTCATTATTGGCTTCTTAAATATCTTTAAAGAATAGCTCTAAATAAAGCTTCAATATAGCTACTTTTGTAATAAAACTGTACTGTACACACACAAACACACACACATAATGTTATATATTTGCATGTGTGTGTCTGTCCATTCCTTTAATAAATACTTTAATAAAGCTACAGTAACACTCAAGAATGTATATATGTGCATGTGTGTGTGTGTGTGTGTGTGTGTGTATGTATATAAGTGTTAGCTTGCTGTTATTTATTAAAGGGATAGTTTACACAAAAATCCTGTCATCATTTACTCACCCTATGCCCTATAGATATTGACTTCCATATTTTCTTTTTCATACTATGCAAGTCAGTGCCACGTTGACTGCTTCGTTACCAACATTCTTCAGAATATTTTCTTTTGTGCTCAATAGAAGAAAAAAAATCACAGGTTTGTAACAACCTGAAAGTGAGTTAATAATGACAGAATTGTAATTTTTGGGTGAACTATCCATATAAAGGGAGAAACTTGTCTACATTTGTGTAAGTGTGACGAATTGTATAAAAGAGGTATGAAAGGTATCTTTTAGCCACAGAGTGGATCCATGAAGGCACATCATTAACATAACTGCTGTGACCCGGCTTTGACCCTTGACCTGTGCTGGCTCCCTGGATCACAGTGGAGACAGTTCCTCTGTGTCGCGTCTCACGACTCTTCTGACAGAAACTCCAGCCTCTATCTTTAGAAACAAGCAACATGAATTATATTGGTTTAGCTGCATTGAAAACTTCTCGGTTACAGGAAACAGAACGATCCATCCAGCTGCAAGTGATCACAGCGTGAGTATAAATGAGCAGCTGGTGCAGCGCATATTCAGGTTTTCTCTAAGGAGCCTAGCTGGTGACCCGAATGCTCAGCGGTGGTACAGATTATGGAAGCTGCCCCTTCCAGTGACCCCAATGTACCCCCTAGCTGCACCGCTGTGAAGGAGGAAGAGACACCAGAACGGTTTCTAGCAGTGAAAGGGGCTGTCCACGGCCTGGTGAGCTCTTCATGCACTTCCGGGAAGAAAGGTATCACCACCTTCCGATGCAGCGATCGACATCCGATTGCCAAGGGGAGTGCCAAAGGAAACAGCTGGTACCCCCTGTGGAGGTCCCAACTGTCCTTGAGGCAGCTCCACTGGCTGCGGAGCACCGGTGGAAGGAGGAGCCCTTGAAAGGGAATCCACCCATGAGCTACTCTTTTAGAAAAGCTCTTTAAGTGAGCTGAGGCGCACAGGAGAGATAGCCACTTGCACACAACAGGGGTAGTGCAACCTGATGTGGCAACTCACTCAACACAAGAACGACCACCACTGATGGTGCCGTCACACCAGCCACTAATCCTCGAAGCAGTAGAGGGGACTGAACATTGTGCACGCTCGGCTCCGAAGTGAAAAGCTGAATATGCAATCAGCGCATGCCAATGTTCAGTGGCGTGTTTTAATACACTTGAAGTGGATTGGTCTCTCCTAAAGCGAGATCCCAATTTCATTGGTCATATCCGACGTGACTCGGAGGTTATGTATATAACCCTGTTCCTTGAAGGAACGAGACGCTGCGTCGACGAGACGCTTTGGGAACGCCCTCAGCG
>JAUMHP010000065.1:5868850-5882003 GCA_032361065.1 Enteromius trimaculatus
GCCCGCATCGTGGTCGAGTCCCACACCATGCCTAGATAAGTGGTTCTCTGAGCTGGAGAAAGTACACTTTTCTTGGCATTCATACTTAACCCCAATCGTTTCATATGAGCGAGGACGACATCTCGATGTCTGCTCGCTTCTACCGGCGATTCTGCTAGTATTAGCCAGTCGTCGATATAATTTAATATGCGGATGCCCTGGAGTCGCAGGGGAGCCAGCGCTGCATCCACACATTTTGTAAACGTGCGGGGTGAGAGTGCAAGGCCGAAGGGGAGAACCCGATATTGGTATGCTTTGCCCCCAAAAGCAAACCTCAGGAACTTCCTGTGAGAAGGATGGATCGATACATGGAAGTACGCATCTTTTAGATCTATTGTAACGAACCAGTCCTCGGACCTGATTCGTGCTACGACTTGGTTTACCGTGGGCCTCATCCCTCCATCCTTTTTTGGAACTATGAAGTAGCGGCTGTAGAACCCGGACTCGATGTCGTGAGGAGGAACCATCTCGATGGCTTCCTTCCTCAATAGAGTCTCTACCTCTTGTTCCATCACCAGAGCCTGCTCTGAACGTACTACTGTCCGGACAACGCCCGCAAATTTCGGCGGAGCTTGACCGAACTGAATCATGTAACCATTCTCTACAGTACGCAGGACCCATTGAGACAAATTTGGCAGTAGCTTCCACGCTGTCAAATGGTCTACTAAGGGAACCAGTCTCTCGAGGCTGGTTTCTGATGATATTTGAGGGATGATGTTTCGACACAACCCACCCTCGAGTGAAGTTGTGTTTCCCTTTTGAGAGCTCGAAGGCGAACACTTCGGTGCCGCTACGTTTCCGGGCGGACGAACCCGAGAAAGATGTTCGCTGGAGACGCTCGTGCCTCGTAACACCGGCGAGGTTGACGAGTGAGTCTCCCGAGGGCACTGAGGAGAGATGGGATCCGTGAACTGCGGAGTACCCCTGCCCGGCAGTCCCTTGAGCTGGAGTGCAGCGACGGAGGAACCGCCGAAACGCCGCCGCTTGCTTGCTTGCCTGCTGGTGCCTCTCGACGACTGAGTTTACAGCGTCGCCGAACAGGCCCTCGGGCGCAAGCGGGGCGTCCATCAGGCAGACTCTGTCACTTTCTTTCATGTCAGACAGAGTCAGCCACAGATGCCTCTCTGCGGCCACCATAGCTGCCATTGTACGGCCGATGGCGCGGCCCGTTTCCTTGGTGGCACGCAACGAGAGGTCGGCGGTTCTCCGCAGCTCCCTGATGTCATCAGAGCTGACTTGCTCGCCTTCATCCAGCTCTTTTAGCAGGTCAGCCTGGTATGCCTGCAAGACGCCCATAGTGTGCAGACCAGCCTGACCTGCTGCTGAGTACCCCCTACCCACTAGCGCTGATGTTGCTCTTAGCGGCTTAGTGGGTAGGGACGGAGCCTTCAAAGACGTTGCCAATTCGGGCGAGAGATAGCTCGCAAGCGTCTGCTCGACCCGCGGCAACGTCTTATAGCCGTTCTCACTCATGCCAGCAACATTACCATAAAAATCAGATGCTGGCACAAACACACGAGCAGAGAACGGCTTTTTCCATGATCTTGCCACCTCGGTGTGCAAGTCATGGAAGAATGGAAGGCTCCGTTTTGAAGGTGGTGCCCGTGCCTTTAAATAACGCTCATCGAGCTTGCTATTACGCGGCTCAGGCTTGACCTCGTCCGGCCATTCAATTTTAAGTTTTGCTACGGCACGAGTCACCACCTCCAAAAGTTCCTCGTATTGGGGTGAAGAGGAGACACTCGTCTCTGCAGCGCCCTCTATCTCCTCATCCTCGGATGCGGAGAGAAACAGCGCTGCGCCGCCTTGACCAGGGGAAGTAGCAGAACGCACTTCCTGACTGGCGCCGGCGGCACCCAACTCCGGGGAAGAGGAGCGAGATAGGGAAAAACCCGTCTCGGATTCCTCATCTGATATTTCGTCCCGGAGATCGAGCTGCGATCCCCACGAACCCTTTCGCCGCTCTGCCTCGGCACAAGCGGGTCTGGCGCCGCGGGGATTGCTTATGAAAACACCCTCTTCATTGAAGAGTGCTTTCCGGGAGCGAAGCACGCACAGCGGCAGCTGCTCACGGTGTCTGCAGCCCTCTTTATTCGTTTGTGAGAGGGCTGCTTCAGCGTGCTTCGCTCCCAAGCAGACAACACAGAGTGTGTGCGAGTCGTTTGGTAAGATGGACCTTTCACACGGACAACACTTGTACTGGCTGCTTTCACCCCTTTGAGTTTTTTCTTTTGATTTAGACATTTTGCTTTGCACACAGTGATAGAGACAACCTGACTTTTTACACTAGCTGAAAGACACACACAGAGCGCTTCGCTGAAAGACATGAAGCCGGCGTTTTCCATGTGCTTTTATACTTCCTGGCCAGTGACGTCACCCGCTTCTGACGTCCCAATTCACCATTGGCTGATTCTACACACTGTTCAGAGCCGTCACGCTGAGGGCGTTCCCAAAGTGTCTCGTCGACGCAGCTCGAGTTCCTGAAAAGGAACATGCTTTGTCTAGTTTTGAAACAAATAATTGTTGTGCCAACATTGAAATTGAATTCTAATAATACATCAACTTGGGTAAAGTGATGTATATGAAAGTAAAACCAAATATTCAGTGATTTTAGTTATTTATATCAGGAATAAGTTTAGACTTGAAAAACACTTGGAAGGAAAGCAAGTTTCTGATATTAATATATTTTTTCCCCAACCATACAGCCTTATGTCAGCAAAAAGAAATGTTGTTTCTGAGGCAGAGAAAGATATTACATTTTGATGAAAGTCTTTTTCTTTAGAATAAAGTTCACTGATGAATCGTGCACAATAAGACCACAGACATATTTAATAGAATCAATACTGATTTGATTTTCTTTTCAGTTTTTTGTCATTATGGGTATGAGTCTCTATTAATAACCAAAAAAAAAGATTTTGGATCCTCTCTCCAGAGAATACCTGGAACCGAGCCGGCCATGCTTCAGAGAGAGAGGATGAACAATCGCACAATTACATTTCGATTGGAAACATCTGACAATTCTTTTTAATTAAAATTTAAGAATGACCTCTTTCAGCCAATATATTAAAACAGCCTCACAACCGGTTCCAATAGCTGACATAACTTCAGAAAAGAAAAATGGTGATGAAAACGTAAAAGAGAGAATAGCTCAGCCAAGAGACTGCTCATTGTAAAAGAGTACGAGAGGGTCCATCTCTTACCAAAAGCAATTAAATAGCGGTTATGAGGGTCTGGTAACATATGTTCAGTATTGGTGCGCAGGCCGCAGAAGGGGGCGGCTGAAACGCATAGCCTTCGTAAGCCTGAATAATATGTGGAAATGGTGCGGCATTTGTTGTGCTGTCGGCCTGCCATCCGATAGACACTATCCTCTTACACAGACGAGCCTCTCCGTCGCTGAAGACATTCACAACTGGTGCCAAGGCCCAATAAATCAGCGAGTATCAAAGAGACCATGTAACGCTTTCTGGATTTCAGCATATGTGGACTCAGAACCTGTCTGTCAGCGGGCTGAGCCACTCAGGGGCACGGGGGCGGAGTTCAGCGGGGCGGTCCCGATTCTAATGTGGACCATATGTGGACGGCCGCATGGGGTGCTACCTGCTTTTATCCTATCATTGACTGTCCCAGAAATGAGGGGAGTTCAGCACTGGCAACTGGCCTTTGATAGCAAGGGATGCGTTCTTAAATGCTTACATAAACAACGAGGTGAAATACCACAGTGAATTCAGCATGATAAGGACTGAAAATTAAAGCAGTAAGAGTTTTAATCAACCAACAAGTCATTTTAGTAAATTCATTACCATTCATTAGATTAAATAAGTTAATTATCAGCGAAAATTATCAACATGTGTATGAATATATAATAAGAAACTAATTGTAAAGAAGATTATAAATAATTTTGAGGTCTATATGATTAAAATAATATTTATTAATTAATTAAAATGTAAATTTCTTAACAAAATAAATATATACTGCATATAAATATTGTATTGTTATACATTAATTTGTCTGGCAATACTTAATACTTAATAAGGTGTAATTAGTTAACATTAGTTAGTGTATTATGAACAAACAATGCATTTATTATACTATTCATTAATCTTAATGTTAGTTAGAAAATACAGTGGTTCTTTGTTTATTCATGTTAGTTCATAGTGCCTTAATTACTGCTAATAAACACAACTTGTGATTTTAATAATGCATTAATAATTGTGCAAGAGAGAAGGATTTGACAGTTTAAAAGAACATTTGTTTAAAATATTAATATTTTGTAACACAGAATTGTCAAAAGTCACGTTTGAGCAATGCAATGCCTGTAATGCCACAGAACAAAAATTATATATTTTTTATTTATTTTTCAAAAAAGTAGTGTAGATATACCATACGTGGCACCAAACAAAAAAAAAGTGTAGCTAATTTTAATGCAATTATATCCTTTCCAGCAAAGATAGGTATATTTCTAGACTTAAACCATTAGCTTTTCTCTTATATTTATGAGCTGTCACCAACAGTTAATACAGTCTATGCACTATAGTTGTTGAAATGCTCATTTGTATCAAGAGAGACAAACATTTAACTATGACTGGCGCTGTCATAAGGAGACAATCTGTCTTGACGTTTAAGACGACCCTAGCTGTCATCTGTGGTTTTAAGTTCCCTGAGCAACTGAAACTGGCATTTTGGCCTATATATCTCTCTTTGCCTTCGCAGCCTCATCCATTCTCGTTCTTTTTTTTTCTCTCTCCATTTTTGGGCATCCTGCTGCTTCATGTTTAAGGTTTATTTTCCATCTCTTCTCTCTGTAGAGGTAACAAACTGTGTTGCTGTTCTAGAATAACAATGTCTTCATGAACTCTCACTGGAGCACATTTGTCTCAGTGGTATTACATGAGTAATGGATACTGTTTTTTAAGCTCTTGGATGCATGTTACATTCAAGATTTCTATTAAATGACAAAGGATAAAGTTAATTAGGCTATATCATTTTGATTTAAATAATTTATTTTTAATAGAATTTTAAATATTCTTTATTTAAATGTATTTTTTGATATGTAAATATTTGCTGTTGAATAATAATGTTTAAATATTTGCTATTTAATAATAACAATTATTATTATATATAGATAGCAGTATAAAATTGTTAAAATTATGAAAGTAAAGATCTCAGGAAAACTGAGCAAATATAAATCTTCTTGCAAATGAAAGTTTCATAGCAGGTCCTGACGTAAAGCTGTTCTGGTCTGAAACCGGGTCCTGCAGGATACTTTAGTGCTTACGAAGGAAGGGCTGCATAGTGAGAATTCCCAAGAAGAGCGTAATTGATGAGGAATCTGTAACTCTCTGGTATTTCAGATCCAGGGATCAAAGTCTTGTTACTTTCAGCTGACCGTGTGGAGAATCTCCGCTCAGATGGTTTCAACAATCTGAAATGCCTGAGGACAATATCTGTGACATAATGGACTAGTTTAAGAATAGGGTAGTTTTCATTTGTTTACAGTACCTTGATATCCGTTAATAACACTTTGTACAGTGCTTTCATATTTTATATATTTAACAAATTGTTTCAACATAATTCTTTTTTGACGTGTTGTCATTGTACTACATATTGTGTAGGAATTAATTTTAGAGCCATGTATGCTAGTTTTGAGTTGGCAATATTTATTTATTTATTTTACTTTTTATTTTATTTTTTGAAAATCTTTCATGTACAAAGACCAAACAATATAGTAAAATCAGCTGAGTTTTTTTTATATTATGTTCTATTTTGTATACTATTTGTTTGTTTTATTTTTATTTATAATTGACAAAAAGCCAAAAACAGCCTCTAACGCTAGCTTGCTCTACATTCGTGGCCAGAAATACTGGCAGTGACATCAATTTTGCAAAACACAATCTGTTTTCTTCTTATTTATAACGTATTAAAAATACATATTAATAAATACAGTGTATATATATGAAATTTTAATAAAAACTTGATACATACTTTATGCTGAGACATGTCTAATATTCTGCATCATTATGTGACCCTTGACCACAAAACCATAAGTGTAAATTTTCTGAAATTGAGATTTATACATAATCAGAAAGCTGAATAAATAAGCCTTCAGTTTGTTAGAACAGTATTTGGCTGAAATACAACCATTTAAAAAGCTGGAATCTGAGGGTGCAGAAAAAAATCACCCTTAAAGTTGTCCAAATTAATACTGATCAAAAATTAAATTTTCATATATTTGTGGAAGGAAATTAAGTAAATATATTCATGGAACATGATCTCTACTTAATATTCCAATTTGTTTGCGGGGAAAAAAGAAAAACAATTTTGACCCATACAATGTAATTTTGGCTATTGCATCAAATATAGCCCAGTGACTTAAGATTGGCTTTGTGCTCTGGGGCAACTTTTAAGAATCATTCATATGCTACTTTTCTGCTAAATATTTCTGCTTTTCTTTTTTCTCAAAAGAAGAGTTTGTACTTGAAATAGAAATCTCTTGAAAAATTGAATGCACTCTTGCTGAATAAAATCATGTGAAGTACCCATCTAAAACCAATCAGCACTTTGTCCTTGTTAGAGAACTAATCTGGCACCAGTCCACGATGCTAATACTTCTCGTATTTATTGAATGTCGTGTTTTCTCAGAAGATGAGAGTTGGCATCCTCCCGGCAGCTCAAGGTGACAGAGACGTGTGGTCATCGATCCCTGTCTTGCCTCCTCTCTGTTATCAAAATGTAACATCATTATCTCCTAACCTTTGACCCTCTTCTGATGGACACAGGTGACAGCAGTGCTTACATCAGCGCAGCGAGGTGAGGAGGGTCATTATTATCACATTATTCTCATCTCTCGATCGCTGGGAGTCCTGCCATAGATCAACACATCTTTCAATGCACCATGGGTAATAAGAAACTCTTCTGATATCTCAATCCCAAAAGAGACACTACCGTGTTTTTGTTTTGCCATAGAGAAACATTAACTAATATTACAATAAACCAACCTGGTCTCTTTTTATGCAACACAGTTTTTACGTATCTTACTCCATGTTTCAAAGGCCACTGAGTGGTGCTAAAACACAAGTTCAATATGTGAATCCTGGCACATTTCAATAAGTTGATATATTTCTGTATTGCAGCGATTCAGAATTGAAATATCTGTGAACTGTTGCTAAAAGTTAATGTTCTATCACATTGAAAAATGCCCTACACCAAATCCTTCTATGAAAACCTATATAGATATGAAGCTGGATATGTGTAATGCTAACATTCAAAAGCATCAGTTTTCAAATCTCCCAGCATATATTGCAATATTGTTTTGAATTTATAGCATCATGTTCTTTAAGTGCTATTTTTTTCAAATTATGCGAAAATTACACTTTGTGAAAAATTTGTGCGAAAAGGAAAGTTGTCTGAGTTTTACTCTAGTGTTCATTTCTTTTGGAAACTGCAGTGTTATGTAGTTATTGGTACGTTTATAGTATTGTTCAAATGTGCACAGAGTTATGCCATTGGAGTAGATAGCAGTAAAAAGTATGCTAACATATTTTGCATGTGCAAATACAAATGTTTTATTTACAGCAATATCTGTTTTTCTAAATGGATTAAACATATAAATAAATAAAGTTGTTCATGCTGCAGCTGCACTAAATTGCCAGATTGATTAAGTTCTTTGTGGCTGTGAGTGAATAAAAGCGCTCTCCTCTGGGAATGAGTTACAAGACAACATGTCAAAGACAAGCTCTCTGCTCTCTGTATCACACACACACTGAGATCCAGTCGGAGCAGCTCGGGGCCGTTATTCTCAGAGGGCCATGCTGTTTCAGGTCTGGGTTATTGGCTCTCTGCTCCACTTCATGTAAATGACTCGTGGTGTAATTGAAAAAAAGAACTCTCCGGCGTGTTTGCCCACTTAATCCTTTTAAGATCATTATGAGTGTAGTCAATTGGCTTGACCCAGCTGCAGCGGGACAGGGAACAATGGGATTTGTCTCCGGAGCGGGTCGATCTCCAGACCCAGCAGGCCAGAGGTTAATGAATGATTATTTCTCACTTTGTAGTGTAGCTGGATTCGTGTCTCACTGCAGGGCCCTCGTCCCTGGAGAGCGTTTGGAGAACAGAAGAACAAGCACAGCCGGGCATGGAGGGCGAAATTAGACACATTAGACACACACACTAATGGTGATTACACTGCATTTTCACATTTTTTTTTAATCGTATTAAGGAAATTTATTAAAACTAACTGTAAAGAAATTACAAAAGATTTCTTTTGGTTTTTTTTTAAAAGCACTGTATATTATTATATGCAGATTTATTATCAATATTTGATATATTCTGCTGCTGCTTTTTATTTATTTATTTATTTTTATTATTTCTTACCTGTGGTGCTTACCTCAGGGTTCTTTGGTAAATAATAAAATTAAATTAAAATTAATAATATTAATGATATTTATTAATATTAATATGAATAAATACAATTTATACATATTTTATATTTATTTTTCTAACAGTATATCATTCCACCATTCAGATGTTGTTTTCTTATTTTCTTTTTTTTATGCAATTAATACATGTCAAATAATATGTCAAATTGCTGCAATTTAATTACTATGGTTTTTGTAATAATGCTGAAATATATTAGAATTCTAGCCAAGTCAACATGCCATGGTTGTCTTGTTTAGGGCCACAATTGTTTTAACTACTAATGGCATGGAAGTGTATGTTCTGAGAGAGGAGAGTGCCTGGGATTCACAGCGAGAGACAAGGAAATCAGACTTCCATAACTCTCAGAGATATTTCCATCTGAAATAACACAGAGACATTGTCTTTGCTTCACCTCGTGCCTGGCCGAATGACTAATATCTTCCTAGGTTATAGCGTGTGACACATACTTATCTCTCTGCAGCGGCAGAAAGCTGTGCAGAATAGACTGTCCCAGACTATTGTTTGGTACTGTGCTGTTTGATGTCGGAGTGACTTCCTGGACAGTTCCTGTATGAGCGATTTGTTTGCGTCCACTTGGCTGCTAAATAACTTCTCACATCAAAGAGGGCCGCTGTGTCCCGCTCACACAATGGGATCATGACCGGCGATGAATGACTGGACTGTGGACAAGGGTAATGCCTTCCGCTCGTCTGATGAATATCAGTGTGTACAGATTTATGCCCTGAAAACTATAAACAATCACTGAAAGTAAAAAAAAAAGTGCCTAGATTAAAACATGCTATAGAAAAAAAATCATATATATATATATATATATATATATATAAAATACAAAGACACAATAATAATATGGAAGGTGTATAGATCAACAAGGAAGAGTTAATTATTTACTGGAAAACATAAATTAATACAAGTATAAAAATATGTGAAAGTTTCACATATAATTACAAAAAATGGCAAATATCACAGTGAATTAACAATGAGATAAAAAAAATATATATATATATATTTAGCAGGTTATGCAGCGGGTTTATTTGGTTTATGAGGACACACATTTGTATAATGACATGGGTATGACATAGGTATTACAATATGTAGGTGATTTATGAGGACATTTTCAGTGTCCCTGTTATTCAAAAGACTTAAAAAACATACTAAACAGTGTTTTATGAAATGTAAAAAATGCACACAGTTTCCTGTAAGGGGTAGGTTTAGGTGTAGGCTCAGTGTAGGACAAAACCACATACAGTCTGTACAGTATAAAAACCATTACACATATGGAGAGTCCCCATAAATCACAAAACCCAACATGTGTGTGTGTGTGTGTGTGTGTGTTTGTGTGTGAAAAAAATAATAAATGACTAGCAATAATAATAATAATAACTAATAAGTTACTGGTGTTGGTGGTGTTATTTTATTTAAATCAAATAAATAATTATACAAAGGATTCTGAATTATTTGTGGGTGGTATTAGGTGTTTTAAGTGTTAAAGGTATATGAAAAGTATATGTAATTTTACAATATAATACAAGAATAATATTAACAATAGATATCTATTTTAAAGTATTTATTTTATTATTTATTAATTACAATTGCAAAACACACTTTAACAGTATTTTTTTACACTTTATATATTTTTGCAGTGCTATTTGTGAAAAAAAGTTATTTATAAGGATTAAAATTTTAGTGGGAAATACTATTATTATTATAATTATTTTAGTTGTTGTTGTTAATATTATTATGCATCACATGCAATAATCTAGGCCTGGTCATTCGGCCAGGTGAAGCAGAGACAATGTCATATATATTATGTTATTTCAGACATATTTATTTAAATAAATGTCATTCTTCAAATTAATTGCTTTATCAACTATTTTTTTTGTTGTTGGTGGTGGACATCTTTGATGTGTTTTAATTGACTCATCATCAACTGCCAGACATTTAAAGACATTCACCCATCCACCAAACAAACACATATAAACACTTATTGATGTATTGATTTGCTCTCTTCACCTAGAATAGGCTGCTGTCTTCTCCTTACATCCTTCTCTTCACTGTGCCATTTACTGTCGACAGAGTCTTCTTTTCTTCTTCAAGGTGTCTTTGAGACGGCCTCTGATGAACGGTGTTACTGTCATTTCATTTTCCGCTGAAGTACAGCATAGACATATGGCAACTGGTTATAAGAGTTTGGCACCTGTACCAAGTCTACCTATTAAATGTGAAGAAAGCAGTCAGTTAGCTGACAGACATTGGGTCAGTGGTGAGGTTATTCTCAGTAGTTTCATGCAGACAGACCAAAGAGAGCACACATTAACTGCAGACCATCTGAAACATGTTAAAGTGATTGACAAAGCGTGTAAAATTCAGTCCCACGCTGTACAGACAAGCCTGCCAACACTTCAAACACACCTTCAGATTGAGATTTCTCAAACGTCTTCTTCAGCAAACTCATTTGACATTGAGATGATCTAATCATGAGAACTTTACCGCAATAAAAGTTTTGTCATCGTTTTGAGATTGTGTGTGTGTGTGTGTCTGTAAATGCAGCAGGAAACAGTGTAAATCTTTCTTTCTGCGCCACACACTACTGTAGAGGTTCATTTAGGAAGTGGCGTCTGCTTGGCAGCAGCTCCAACTCTCTCACGCTAAAGGATGTGCTGAGAGCCATATCCTGTGTCTTTACTAATCACAGAAAAGCATTTCACGCTCTGTCATTTCCTCTGGTGGAGCTTCTCTCTCTGGACCAGAGTAAATATAACCTGTCTGACAGAAATACACTGCTATCTCAACCGCTGGAGAAATCATGTCTGCTCGTGTGACAGGGATAAATCTGGTTGCGCTGAGATGAATTGTGCAGTTCTGTCAAATGCATCAAACGGCCCTTTTTAAAACTTCTTGACAAATATAATAGTCAGGTGTTTTTTTTTTTTTATTTTTTTATTATTATTATTTTTTTTTTTTTTGCACCAAATAATCACAACTGATTACTTAAGCTTTACAATGCATGAAAAAAATATATATTTGGCAACAAGTTTTCTACTTAGCTGTGTCCTTTAAGCAATGTATTTGTTCATTTGGTCCATTGATACTGTATATATCAGTAGCATTAGTTGACGAACAAATTTGCATGATTATATACCATTAAAATGTTTAATTAAATAATAAAATAATGTTATAATAATTATTATTACTATTATTATTATTATTATTATTATTATTATTAAAATCTTTACACTCTATTATAATAGACCAAGAATCATTTTAATTTTGTGTTTCTAATAAAATATAATTCTTATTGTTAAGTGTAATATTTTACTATTATTATATGTCAAATGTATTATATATTACATATAATAAACATTATTGTTAGTTTTATAGTTTTATGAGCTGAAAATATTATAAAATAGTACTATTATTATGTATCTTATTATTGTTGTTGTTTATAATAATTAAATCATTCATCATTTTTATAATTCGCAATGATCATGCGCAGAATAGTGCCATTATTACAAAGCAGTCCCTAATTTTACTTCCATAAAAAAAGGCCTATGCTCGAAACAACAAACAATATATTATTCATTTTTCAAATATATGTAACTATTTCCAGAGTGTAGGAGGTGTAAATTTAGACATGCCAGACACTTTCATTCTATTCTGTCATTCATCTGAGGAGCCACAGAGGAAGAGAGCTCATTTCTCTCAACACCACGCAGGAAGTCCCGGCCCCTCTGACGTCAATCGGGGAGGCTCTTCTCACCGATTGGCTAATTCATACTCTCCTGAGTGCCAGGGGATGATGCCAGTGGGACAGGAAGTTGGTGTAGGTGGAGTGAAGTTGCCCAGAGCTCACGGATTCAACACAGAGCTAAAAGCACTCAAGGCCAACAAACGTGTCCATGTGCCTGACTCCACATCCTCCCTGGAAGTGCTACCTTTCTCAGACACTTCCTCTTTTTTACATGCCATTAATATTTTCAGTGGGAAAAGTACAAAAAAGACCTAAACTATCAACCTTTTGAGAATGTTAACCATTCATACCCTTTAGAATGCCCTGTAATGTATTTCACACACAAATGTTCACATTGTAATTATTACTATACTACGGTGTATTTTTTATTTTATGTGTTTATTTATTTATGTATTTATTTATGTTGACAGGTTTGGTTTGGCTGTCTGCTCTGCACTGTCTGCAGATGTGATGCTTTGTGGACAAGAGCACCTGTTCCATTCCTTGAACGTAAACATAAATTAAACTTCATAAACATTAAATCCAAGACTTTTATGCATAAAGTCTGGCATGCAGGCTAAGTTATTAAGTTTTACAGTACAATAATCATCTACTGTAGATCTTAAAACAGATTTCTAAATAAAAGACAAAAGCAGTAAATGCTTCAATATCTGTTATTGTGTCTGTTCTTCCATTAGGCAAAACCTGCATTAGCATTTGAATCATACAGTGTGTGTATATATACACTGCCGTTCAAACGCTGTATCTATTTCCTCTCAAATTTTCTGAATTCTTTGATGGAAAAAAGTAAAAAAAAAAAAACATTTAGACATTTTGTGTCACAATTACTATTCACAGTTTACTGTCAGTCTTTTCTTTCTTTCTTTCTTAAAATGTATATTATACTTTTATTCAGCAAGGATGTGTTTCATTTATTTATGTATTACT
>JAUMHP010000065.1:5902720-5913023 GCA_032361065.1 Enteromius trimaculatus
ACAGAGAAAAAACTGTAAAACATCTAACAGACAGTTATTTTACAGTAAAATGTTGTTAATTGTTCATTGTTAGAAGTAAATAGAACAAATCAATTTATAATTTACAGTCACAGAAATTCCCAGAATTCCCTGCATGACACTCCATATTTGAAAGTATTTTGCTTAAACAATCATGCTTTTTTAATAGCTTTTGTTATCAGTTATGTACAGTTAGACTGTATGTTACATCTTCTGTTGTTTAATTAATGTTTATTGCATTATTAAGTGTTGTGTGATACCATGATAGTGTTTTGTGTGAACAACTCTGTGCACCATATGTATATGTATATATATATATATGTGTATATACTTCTGCCTGTGGGGAAGCTATTCGCGATGAGCTTTGAATTTACCACCTGCATTATTATGATTCTTGTCAGTATGTTAGATGTACAAAACAGATTTTAATAGTACATTTAAAAGCATTTACATGCAGATTTTCTTGTTTGTAAATTACAGTTTTATACTGTAAAAACAATTTACAGTTTTTGTCCGTAAATGTGTTTACAGTTTTTCTGTATTTTATTATTATTTTTTTTATTTTTTTTACACAGCTGTATTGAAAACATCACCTTTAAAGTTACAATAACATCCTTAGCAAAGCGTATTACCAATCAGAAATTCAACTGTGATATATTTACAGTAAGACATGTGCTAAATACCTTCATGGAAAATAATCTTTACTTAATATTCTATTTATTTTGAACATATGTACCTATGTGACTTAACACTGGTTTTGTGGTCTAGGGTCACATATTTGTATCAGTTCATGTATTTGTCATTAAAAATCTCTTATCCAGGGATTACAATGTATTCGAGTTTAACACACATGGTGTCGTTTTTTTTTTCCAATAACTGTCAAAAGTTGGAAATGCTCCAAACAGAGGATTTGAAGCTCCTCAAGACAGGGGCTATAGTTGTTGGATCAGAGAAAGCCCCTTTACAGCCATCACACAACCAAAGTGACATTGCATGCTCCAGGATGCTTTGAAGTGTCAGCTGACCACTTGTAGCACGTCTTAACACTTTGCTTTCTTTCACCCGCTACAGGCTGAGACAGAGATGAAGGGCCTGTTATGTCAATTAACCAAACCGACCCATGCGCTTGGCTGCGATTCAAGGTTGCACGGGAGGAGCTCCGCTTCTCAAAGGGAAGGCTAGTGTTAGAACGCTCAAGTTATTCATGTCACCAAGTATTTCCCCAACAACTGCTGCAGACCACATGCGATCGAGCCGCAGACTGGGAGAGATTATTCCTTCGCTCCTGTAAATGTTTTGATGGATGAAGTCTTCCTGGTTTCACATCTATCTCCCAGGTCTGTGGTCCACTGAAGGTCTTGTGCAAACACAATTGGCTATAACAAACAGGAAGACCCCGCTGTTTTATGAGGACCAGCTAGAACATGAGCACACATACTTATTTCTCTATGCAGTATGTCTTTCTGTCTTTCTTCCTATATGGAGAAAATAATAAATAAGATCTCTTGCATATCTCAGTTGTTTCTCTGAGGCATCAAAGAGATTAAATGGAAGCATTCTGCTTCTCAGATTTTATCATATACTAACAGTTTAGTCCATTCTTGTATTTTAAAAATCATGTTTTTTATTATGTTTTCATATTTTTATTGTGTTTTATTGTGTTAGTTTTGGTACATTACTTATTTCAGTTGTAGTTGCCAAAGCAGCATTATGCCATTATGCTTTGAATCCATTTTTTTTGTTTTGTTTTGTTTACCTAAAATTTCCAAAAATAGTTAATAGATTTAGTTTTAGTAAACTTCATAATTTTACTTAATACATTTTATAACAATATATCACTCACATTTTCCTAAGACTAAAAGATCTGGCATGCTTTACACATTAAATTTCTTTTTATCTTTGTAATGCCAACTGTCTCTTGGTCTCTTTTCTTATTTTTCCTGATTAATTTTAGTAGAAACATCTGGAAAAAAAAAGTTGAGCAATAAACCAAAGGGATAATTTAATTAAAAATAAAATGTTATATTATTTTAACTATTTAAAGAAGATATTTTGGAGAATATTGGGAACCAGACAACACTGGACACTATTGACTTAGATTGGGCAAAAAAATAATAATCTTTAAGCAGTGGTTTCTATTTCTGTTTTGTGATGCAGGAACTGTCTAGAGTTGTTCATTTGCAAAAACAAATATTATGCAAATAAACTTTCCAAAAAGTGTCTTGACTTGAGCCAAGCTCTGATTAAGCTTCGTCCGAAACATTACCTCTACCCCATTCATAACCCTCCACCAGAACCATTCACCTGGAGAGCAGAGATGACCTGCAGTGATAAGGATGGAAAGCATCATCATTAATACAGATCCCTGTGAGAATGAACTCGCTCACACTCAGCTCACTGATGAAGAGGATCTGGGCTGTTCGGCCCATAGGTGTTAAACTATCACTAATATGTCCAGGATTTTGTCTCCCCAACAGGAAAATGCTGCCAAACATGGAAATTACATGTCATCTTTTGGAGATTAATGTAAGTGGCCTAAGATACGTCTATGTGAAGGGAATATACATCATTATGAGTCATTATAAGAGGCTCTGTCATTATTATTAATCGTACAGTTGATTGGAAACTTAACAGATGCAGATAAAGAAGCATTACAGTGATGCCATCAGTGCATTAGGGAGATATATATATATATATATATATATATATTTATATATATATAAAAAATGTTGTCTTTGAGGTCTAAGCACTGTGTATTTGTGACTGTCACACTACTGGAGCAGATCTCTACCTGACAATGGAGGAAAATGAAAAGAAAGTGGTAAGTAATAATTTAGCACACTTCTGGATACACTCATTTTAAGCATTTAAATACAAATAAATAATTTATTGGTAACACTTTGCAGTAAGGTTTCATTTGTTTATTAATCTTAGTGTTAATTTCAACCTTATATACATTATTATACATTATAATATATTATTATTATATTATTATTATTATTATAAAAAATTGCTATCTGTATATATTATTAAATGAATTTGAGCTAACACAAACTAATGTATAGTTATGAATATTGTAAAGAATAGTAATAAATACTAATGTTATTAGCAAGATTAATAAATCCTTTAACAACTGTATTAATCATTGTTAGTTATGCATAATGAGACCTTCACATGTATTGCCTTGCCTACAAATCATTGATGTTCATGATCATGCTATGTTTTAAAATATATACAGTGCTCTTGAAAAGATTTGGATCTAAATGTTTCTGAAAATTCAGATTAGCTTCACTGTAATACATTATGTGTTAAAGTATAGCAAAGTTTACATTTTCTATTATTTTGTTATTTGTGTTATTTTAAGTTTAAGTAATATTTCGCAATATTGCAGATTTTTCTGTATTTTTTTTTTTACCAAATAAATACAGCCTTGATTAGAATTAGAGACTTAATTTAAGAACCCTATGGATTAGAAAACATTATAAAGGCCGATTGTATATGCGTTTTTATTTATTTTTATGTATAATCATTTTTTGTACAGTGCCAATGCAAAACACATTTATTATTTAGAAAGTGTAATTTTCATCTCATGGGGAGAAAAGTTCAAATGTTGAGCAGTACATTGTTTAAAAGTTGCTTGTGTGTTTCCTTATATCTACCCATAAAGTATGCATGCTAGTACCTTAAACATATACATTACATATAAATGCTTAAAGATTACATTTCTACCTAAACTGCACATGTTAGTAGCTTTTGAAAATGTACCGCCCAAGTCACAGATTACATACTTTTTTCTTAAAAATGTGAACGATTTCTGAAAGATTTCACACGTGGTCCGAATATGAAGTTATTTTTGTGATTCTTAAAGTACATGAGGTTTTTGGGAAGCTGCTTTGAAGTGCTACTAACATACTACTTAGTGCTTCTGGAAACCCATCCTATTTTTGTTAATTCTCTCCCAAGAAAGAAATGTTTTTTGTGGATGTCTGTTAATGATTGTAACCCACCCAGCTGACGCAAAATATCACTGGCCACATGAGAACAGGAGACGTGTCCAGTTGTCCCCTGAAGCAAGCGAGTGTTGGTATCTTGGCTTTGTCCATCAGTTTAGCCTACTGGGAGAGGAGAGCCTGGCCGAGCTGCTGATCTGGGGCAGTTTGGCACACATCCGCCCCCTGAGACGGTGTTTGCGTGATGGTGTCTGTGAAGGACTCGGCTGGGCTGCCCGTGAGAGTGCTTAAGGCACTTTACCTTCTTTACCCTCTGCTGGAACGCATGAACGTGTTGTGTGTCATGTTCCATTATTCATGTCCGT
This sequence comes from Enteromius trimaculatus, assembly GCA_032361065.1. NCBI lineage: Eukaryota > Metazoa > Chordata > Actinopteri > Cypriniformes > Cyprinidae > Enteromius > Enteromius trimaculatus. Next base: position 5,907,054 of record JAUMHP010000065.1, read on the forward strand.
CCCTCTCGTCCTCACTGGATCTCCCTCTTTGGCAGATTGCCGTCTTCTGTCTGTCTGAATGACACAATGACAGATATGAGTAACAGACGTGCCACAGGACGTCCTCAGTAGTGCATTCCTCACTTAATACTGAGCTCTCAATGAAACATGTGTGCAATCATTCATTATTGTGCTTATTTGTTCATTTTTCAACAGACTTATGGATGTACGTAAGACCAGATAAGGCCAGAAAATACCACTGACTTGGAATAAACGACCTCAGCGACACAATGGTGTCTGTCTGTCTATCCAACTTGTCTAGCCAAATTTGTGCCAATTCGTACTAATTCGTACGACCTCACTCGTAAGATTTCGTACGATTTGTCTAAAATCACGTGATGGGTAGGTTTAGGGTCGGGGTTGTATTTAGGTCATTCGTACAAATTCATACGAATTGCCATCTTGTAAAATATGTACGATTTAGAATAAATCGTATGAATTCGTACGAGTGAGGTCATACAAATTCGTAGGAATTAGCCACCTCGTAGAATATGTACGAATTGCCGTGAGATCAGGTTGGTCTATCTATCTCTATTTATAGGATTATTTATGTACAACAATAGTGAGTATTGATGTGTAGGTAGTACAACCCTTGTGACAAAGTATTTATTGCAGAAATGAAAATAGAATTTAAATGTACAGTGGGTACGGACAGTATTCAGACCCCCTTACATTTTTCACTCTTTGTTATATTGCAGCCATTTGCTAAAATCATTTAAGATCTCCTTAATGTACACATAGCATCCCTTATTGACAGAAAAACACTGAACTATTGACATTTTGGCAGATTTATTAAAAAAGAAAAACTGAAATATCACATGGTCCTAATTATTCAGACTCTTTGCTGTGACACTCATATATTTAACTCAGGTGCTGTCCAATTATTCTGATCATCCTTATGATGGCTCTACACCTTTATTTAAATCCAGCTTATATAGACACCTGTCTATATAAGACCTTACATCCCACAATGCATGTCAGAGCAAATGAGAATCATGAGATCAAAAGAACTGCCTGAAGAGCCTGAAGAATTTCTGCTGCACTTAAGGTTCCTAAGAGCACAGTGACCTTCATAATCCTTAAATGGAAGACGTTTGGGATGACCAGAACTCTTCCTAGAGCTGGTCGTCCGGCCAAACTGGGCTATCGAGGGAGAAGAGCCTTGGTTAAAAGGTAAAGAAGAACCCAAAGATCACAGTGGCTGAGCTCCAGAGATGCAGTCGGGAGATAGGAGAAAGCTGTAGGAAGTCAACCATCACTGCAGCCCTCCACCAGTCGGGCTTTATGGCAGAGTGCCCCGATGGACGCCTCTCCTCAGTGCAAGACACATGAAAGCCCGCATGGAGTTTGCTAAAAAACACCTGAAGATTCTCTGTTCTGATTAGACCAAGATAGAACTTTTTGGCAAGTGGTATGTTTGGAGAAAACCAGGCACTGATCATCACCTGTCCAATACAGTCCCAACAATGAAGCATGGTGGTGGCAGCATCATGCTGTGGGGGTGTTTTTCAGCTGCAGGGACAGGAAAAACACCCCCAGGTGACAGGTGACAGGATCAAAGGAAAGATGAATGAGCTAAAATAACAAAGGAGTGACTTAACAACAACTTTGTGACTGTTCTTGAATGGCCCAGCCAGAGCCCTGACTTAATCCCAAATAAGCATCTCTGGAGAGACCTAAAAATGGCTGTCCACCAACGTTTGCCATCCAACCTGACAGATCTGGAGAGGATCTGCAAGGAGGAATGGCAGAGGATCCCCTAATCCAGTTGTGAAAACCTTGTTGCATCTTTCCCAAAAAGACTCATGGCTGTATTCGATCAAAAGGGTGCTTCTACTAAGTACTGAGCAAAGGGTCTGAATACTTATGACCATGTGATATTTCAGTTTTAGTTCGATCCACTTAAACACAGCTTTATATGTAATTGCATAGTTGTGTTTGAAATATGGCACTACCAAATGTACTGACTTGAGCTAAACAAAAAAAAGCTTTATTTATTTGCAAAAGAAAGTTGATATATTTAAATATTTGTATTCAAATACATCTATAATGATAAAGTTGCAGTTTAGTTATTTAAATTATATTAAATGTAATATCAAATAACAGTTTAGTTATAACTTAATATCAAGTTCTTTATATGTGCATTAGTATATTATTCAAAACAAAATACAAGTGTACATCTAAAAACCATGATAAAATATAAAAAAAAAAAATTCAAATTAGCTTTATTGTAAAACTTATATTATATTTATATTAAACAGTCATGAAAGTGAAAGTGTACTAACCCTTTATTTTCCTCAATAGAATTAAGTGCACTTCTTTTTCATAATGAGCGATCATGCTTGTACTTTTTTAATTTTGCTTGCTACATGTACTGTAGCTTTGGTTGAAGTTAATCCTATTTTAATTATTTTAATTACTTCAATTTTAAATTCTTTACAAACTTACAATAGCTGGATCCCCGTTTTAAAGACGCCTCAATTTTAAAGATAACATAACTACTTTTTTTAAAGTAGTGCTCACAGGCCTGATGCTAACACACTCTTTGCTCATATTTTTTGTGTTGTGACGTACGATAACCCCTCTGTCCTTTTTACAGTCGTAGCACTTGCTGGAAGCACTCGACTTTTTGTTTCATCTGGGATGATGTGCTCTCTCGTCTCCCTGTGAAGACATTCCTGACGGCCCAGGTAACGCAGATTTACCCTCTGCGCCACAAATGTGTTTAGAAAAGATATGATATACGGGGCCCAGCGTTTTATGACTGGAGCTGTTCATTACATTCCTGAAGTGGCAGCATATCTCAGCGAATACTGGTCTCCTTCACCTCCCAACCTGACCTGTGTGTGTCCTCCCAGATCAACAGTCAATTACAGTCTCTCTCGTGCACTAGCTCTCTCACTTTCTCCCTCAGAGAAGAAAGGAAGGTTTTGGGCCGGCCGTGGTGCCACTGCCTGGCTAATTAGAACCAGGGTCTGTTAAAACGAGAGCTTTAGTAAAACATGCAGTAAAACCCTGAAGGCGAACCATAAACTAACCCATTTCTTTCATTCTTTCAGAAGGGACTCGGCCTGAAACCTGGGCGTAAACTTTTACGACCACCCCTGGGGTCACCAGTAAACCCGTTAATAGAGATGAGATATGAGGGCTCCCAATGGCCTCCCATTTCGTTTCTTTTTCAGTTTTTGTGTGTTTTTTTGTGTTCTTAAGGAGGGTCAAGTGCTTGGGTTCCAGGTCAGGGTTTCTAAGAGGAGCAGCACCAAACAAAAACATCTTATGCATGACTCGGTCATGGTGTTATTTTATTGTGGCATTTAAAGTATTTCATTTTGATAAAACTTTTTTTTTTTTTTCTTGTTTTATAAATATGCATGCATACAGTACAAGAATCTTCATCTACATTTAACTTAATATAGAAAACAGATTTGCCATTGCTTATGCATTAATGATTAAAAGTTTTGGGGTCGGTAATATTTTTAAATGTTCTCTTACGCTCACCAGGGCTGGATTTTTTTAATTAATGTAAATACAGTAAAATGTAAAAATAATTAAATATTGTTACAATTTATGATCCCAATTTATATTGTGTCCCCATACCAGTGTACTTACATAATACACACTGTGTAACCTCAGCGTTAATACACATTGGTACATACAGTAATATCTACAGCTATACTGTATGTGTAACTACACACATGTCACAACCCTCAGAAAAGTACAAATGTGTTACAGGACTAACAGCACTTTTTATACTAGCATTTTAAGGTCATAAAACAGAGTAATTGCCTAATTAGGTATTTAGTAGTAGCCATTTTACTTACAGTACATTAAATAAAGTGTACTTATCATGTAACTAAGATGTGGAACAGCCTGTAATTACAGATTGTAATTATGTAGATCTACCGTTACACATATGTTACAGACCGAGTCTGTTATACAGCTACTTACACTTAAGAACAATCTTGGTGCACTTGTTTTAAACACATTACTGTATATTAATGTACTGTATATATATGTATATTTATTATGTACATAATAAATGGGCGCAGAACACACACATGCATTGTGCAAACCAAAACTTATGGCATATCAGTCATCTGACAGAACTTGTTTTCTTTCAAGATCTTTGGTGAATATGAAGTTTAAAAGAACCGTCTATTTGAAACAGAACAGTTAAAATATTATATGTATAAGTAAAATAAGTATATGTAATTTTAATGTTATGTAATGTTTTATAAATATAGCACCTTAAAAAAATTATTAAACCCAAACTTTTTAGTAGTGTGAGTTTATCATATTTAGTAAATAAAATTGTCTAGAATTGTTAAGAAAAGTCCCTAAATGAAGATGCCATTAAGTTTTAAATATACAAAACATATCTTTTGAATCAATATATTGTTTTTGTTTTTCCATGCCATTAAAAATATTTCTGTGTAAAATTTAAAGGCCCTTCACATAAAGCAATTTGTTTTGTCACATCTAAAAAATTGTAATTGTTGGATATTTTGTTGAATAAATTGTGAGTTACTATAAGGATTATTTAGCCGTTTTTTTAATGACTACTTTGGGTACAAATCCTTTTTTTTTTTTAAATATTGGATCAGCATGATTAATTGTCTTCTTTTTTTTCTCATTATAGCATATAATTATTTTTTTTATTATATATATTATTCTAATTTTATAATATTATTCTATTCATATAATGCCATTTAGTAGCATGGAAATTGTTTTTTTTTTTGTTTTTTTTTTATAAGAGCTAATTTTGTTTGAAAAAAGAAACAGCATCTTTAGTACTTAATTTGTCACTAATTTCTGTTTGGCTTAATTTTGACAGCACACACACAAACACCCCTTTTAGGCCCGAGGGGGAATGTAAAGCCCTGATTGAAGTTACACCAAATCTATTAGCACAGGAATGATGATGCCGTTGAAAAAGCTGACAAAACAATTTGTTAATATTACAAATGATAATGATTTTTTGGTGGTCAGGTTGCCCCCGGGCAACAAAAACACACCAAACGTCACATCGCAGGGTTTGTATGTCTGCGTTAACGTTGTCACGAGGGCAGCACGCTTCATATTTCAGAGCTATGCTAACTTTCTCGGGTTACCGTGTGTCCCGGGTTTTCCTACCCCGTAGACCACCCCCGATTAATCTTCCCCTTGTAGCGCCTTTATAATTTGCCATTACAAAAGCCATTAAAGCACAGGCTGATTCAGACCCCTGGAGGATATTCTAGCTGAGAGATCGAGAGGCTCCTAGAGGCCCCTGGTGGCCCTTTGCGCCTCGGACGAGCCCCGAGTCGAGCGGACAGGTCCTTAAAGCTGGGTGAAAAGATCAGCCAAAAGAAAACAAGCATGATTAATGAGAGAAAACGAGGGCCCTTTGCTTTCTTTCATCTGCTCTGATTCTGGTCTTCGGTGAGCCATTAACCCACAGGACAACTGTCCACCGAAATGCTGAGAAATGAGCTCCCTGTGCTCGGTTCAGGCAAATGTTTATGCCTCACAAATGAAGGTGGAACCCAGGGACATTTGAGAGGTGGAAGAGCGTGGAGGAGAGAAAAACAAAGCTCAACTGACCGCTTGGAACCAGAGTTGAACCGATATCATTAGTAACGGTCTCGCGGCTGCCCGGCTAATCACTAAATCTCTTTTCGCACCGAAAAGCCATGCAGAATCAGCTCGCAAAGTGAAACAGCCTCATTTGTGGGCCATTTTAAATGAACCGTGAGGTCACAGATCATGTAGTCTACAAAATAAGCACAAATCAGAGCGTTAAAAGTAAAGCACTCTGAGGAGAATTCACTGGATCAACCATTGTGTCTGTGTTGATTTAGTGCTCGAGTCACTACAGAAATTATGCAAATAATAGCAAAACACCAATGCTGAATGCATTTACTATTCAGTGAATATACCAATATGTATTGT
>JAUMHP010000065.1:5935475-5971897 GCA_032361065.1 Enteromius trimaculatus
GTGTGTGTGTGTATGTATGTATGACCCAGACATGTTTTGGAAAGGCTTTAACAATAAAAATAAAACTATAAAAGTAATAGCTTATATATTGCATTCAAAAATGTCATGTCAAAGATTATTTCAATGTTGGCAAAATATTGACATGGTTTTCTAGTGTGCGAGATCTACAACAATCTACAACTCATTGGATAACATAATACAATTCTTGTGCAAATGGTCATTAACATTTTGACTAATTTTAAGTAAAACATTAATATTTATATTGAAGTTTCAAATCTGTAGTTTAACACTGATTAAATCAGATTTGTATTCTTTGACTTATATCTATATTTTTGAGGCCTAGTGCATACAGTAAACCCTAAAATAAAGAGTCTAAAACTATTTAAAGTGGTGCTAAATTGCATCATTAAACAACTCTCCCTTTTTTTTCTAGGAGATACTTAAGGTTCTGCTTGTAGAGATGGAGGGCAGAAGAAAAGAACGAGCAGACGAGAGACTCAAGGTAAAAGAAGTGAGAGGCTAAAACATGTGAGTGTTCCTCCGCCGGTCTGCTGCTGATGTCCTGGTTGTCAGAGAGCAGTGCTACTGATGTATTCAGTATTGTGTTACTGACAGAACCCGCTTTGTTTGTGATGAATGACTGTGCCAGCAGTCCTGACGGCTCTGCTGTTCAATACATATAGATACAATACCGGCTGCCTCTGTGACACGCTGATGGGTTTTGTCCCCCGTTCGTTTCCATACCGTTTAATCTCGGCCACCGTATTGTGGGTGTCGCTGGAGATGGGCAGATCGGACCCGGCTTCTTCTCGCTGGCTGAGCAGAGAGTTTATTAACACACACAACAGCCCTGTATCTGAGATTTAGGTGAAGTTAAAAGACTTTTTCCTGTTGATAGGAATGCTGTTGTTGCCAAATAGGCTGTAGGTTTGGTGTTTTCTCTGCTAAGACCATGAAGCATCAGTGTTTAGAAGAGTAAAACAAAAGAGCCTTCAGATGATTCAAATAGCTGAGCTGCTCTGGCCTTTTTTCTTTTCTATTAATGCATGCTATTTAAAGCTTTGTTGAAAACAGATGCTATTTTGTCACCCTGATCTTTTTTTTTTCTTTTTCATGACAGCTGTTGCTAATTTCAGTATGAGGCAAAAAAACAAACACAGCAGTTTTTAATAAATATTTTAAACTACTGATAATAATTTTTTAATAAATAATTACGCAAAACTGACCGTGCAATGTGCACAGATATCTGTGCATGAACCAAAATAATCCTTAAAAATAAATTGGTGTAAGATATTTTAAAAATAATCCTATTATGTTCGCTAAGGCTGCATTAATGTGATAAAAAAAATAGAGTAAAACCGTGATATTGTGAACATTTCTCACAGTTTAAAATAACTTTTTTCTCTGTCAATGTATTTTAAAATGTAATTTATTTTGGTCATTTAAAGCTTAATTTTTAGCATCATTACTCCATCTTCAGTTTCAAAATGATTTGCCGCTTGAGGAAAAATTTGTTAATATTATCAATTTTGAAAACAGTGGTGCTGCTTAATATTTTTGAGATGATAATTAGAAAGAACAGAATTTATATGAAAAATAAATCTTTTAAAATAAATGTCTTTACTGTCACTTTTGATCAAGATGATGCGTCTTTGCAGAGAAAAAAACTAGCAAAATATTATTAATCAATAGTGTTTTATAGATAACTATTGTAAAGTGACCTTTTGTACGTGCCACAAAGACACCTCAAATAATTGGAATAAACACCACTCATGTTTTCTGTAAAAATGTAATTTGATATAATACCATGTGAAAAGCATCGTTCAGAATACTGACCGCTCTAAAATATGGTTTGAAGTAGATCAGCGGTTCTCCTCTGCTTATCCACCCGAGGAGCTCGTAGCCTTGAGTTGAAAGCCTTGTTTTCTGACAAATTTACTGTAGAGGTTTAGTCCCTCCTTAAGCACTGTCATCTCCAATTATTTATCTTTTTCTCCACCAAAAACAAATCCAGAACGCTTAAAAGGATGAAGGGAGCACACCAAAACACACATGCTTCAAAACGTGCAGCAATAAATATCAGCGGTAAGTTAACAGCTGCCATCAGCAGAATGATTGGCCGAATTTGTGTTTCTCATTGTACGTTACCTCCCTTTCCATTACCTGAGAGCGAACAGTATACAGCTGAAGGTAATTCTATGTGTGTGCACTGACCCCGGGCCCCTGGGATACACACACAAACAGTGCTGCTTGTGAATGGGCTTGAGTGTGAGCCTATTTCTGATATTTATGGACGAAAAGGACATTGTAAGTTATGGCAGGACTGAGGGCCTGGACCTTTCCCAGTTTTTTCACTCTGCATTTTTTCCGATTACATATCTCTGTCTGAGCTTCCCTTCCCTGTTTTGTTTTTTTGTTTGTTTCTTGGAGAAAAAAAATTGAGCAATGTAAAAATATAAAGATCACTGTAGAGTAGGTAACACTTGATATTTATTATCTACAACTTTTCCTTTTTCAATAAATTATTAATTTGCTGCTTATTAATTGTTAGTAAGGTACAGTAGTTGTTAAGATTAGGTTTTGGGTAGGATTAGGGACGTGGAATAAGGTAATTTGGAATAATATATACTTAATCCGCACTAATAAATGGCTAATATTCTAGTAAAATGCATGCTAATAAGCACTTAATATGTGTTACTGTTAAATAAATTGCCACCATACATGTTTATGTGTATTAAATCTGTATTAAAGCTCTGTGCTTTGAGAAATGTTTTGTCATATCACTTTCAATTGCTTTGTAAGACAGATAGATTGATATATGTGGATGGGTACACAGATAGATTAGAGTTAGAAACTCAGAGTTTTGCTAATCTGAAATCTTTCCGTCTGACACACTTTCTTTTCTTTCTTGTCTTTTTTTTTATTTCTAGCAGTCCCCTCCTGTGTTCCGTGAGGAATGTTCCACGGGGGACAAGCTCTTTTTCCTCCGTAAGATGACTTACTTCCAGGGAGTGAATAGTTTCGGTTTCGTCCAAAACCAGAGGGGTAATGAAGGTTTGGCTGGATCTGTTTCTCTGGGATGTTTTGAAAAATTATCTTTTTGTCCTCTCTGACAGCGCCGTTTATCTGCCATTTCCAATTGGACTCTATTTATGGGATCCATCTGGGAGATACGCAGCCCTAGTCTTCCCAATTCCTTGTGCGTAATCAGGCTGTGTGCTGCTTTGTTATTTAGCTAGTCAACCTTCAATGGTCCAAGAAACTAAATACCATTTTAATGGCTCAAAAACATCAGGTTTAATGTGTCTGATTTTCCTAATTGGATGAGAAATGGGCTCAGACTGACTCCAAACTATGTTGTAATGACAGTCAGATTTCTGTTTGTTAAAGCTTTACTATCATCGTCCTACTGGATTTTGACTAATGCAGAAAACCATATTTGTTACATGTGCACTGAGGTCTCTAAGAACCCAGTCATTTTCAACAGAACACGAGGGTTAAATGAACACTAACTTATTCATTTGGATGCATTAATAATAGGTGTGCATTACGTTTTAAGCACAACTGGCAATACACACTGACGAAGAATAATGTACCCACTGTCCTTTGACAACTGTTCTTCCATATGAGCATGTGTGTGTGTGTGTGTGTGTGTCATTTAAGTGTGTGAGCCTTGGGAAAGTTCAGCTCTATATACTGGATATGTACTTATCCTAAATATTGTTTGACCTTCCCAGCACAAGGCCATTACTCTCTACGGAGTGGCGCGCAGATGGATTTTTCGTTGCATTAATCCTCCAGATCAGGTGGGTTTTGTCAAAGTGTTAAACTTTAATACTTTGGGTCATTTATCTTTACAGAAAAAGCGGGGCTCTGTCAGCGACCAGACGAGCTATTTCCTCATTGCGCTTTCGGTGTGGAGTGGAGCTGCAGAGGGCAGGAGCTGATCACAGCTTAATCAAACCCTTATGCGCTCCGGTTACGAGAAACTACACCTCTCCGGAGAGGTGCTTCACTACACACGTTATATACAGTATTTATTTGTGAACGCACAGACACTCTCCTCGTAAAATGTAACACGGATGCACATTCATTTCCTTCCCATCTCCACACACACTTTAGAAAACACTAATCTTAACTGCATGTTCCTGCTCTGCATTGGTATTACATACATGGCCTGTATGGTGTAACATTTTACATTATATCGTCCATGTTATATATAATTATGTATGAGGTAATGACAAACAAGGTCTTGGATGGTAAAAAAAAGGAATAATCTTTAAAACAATTGGCAAGTTCTTTGAAATGCGGTTTTCTGTGGTCATGTTGGTTTCGTACATTTTCAGTTTATAACTAAGAGTTAATTAATCCTTTTAGTCACACTTTAGTTTGACTATAGCTAAGCAGCAATTAGGAGTTTATTGATGCCATATATAGTTAATAGAGAGAACAGGTCCATTCTCACTATTAACTATATATGGCATCAATAAACTCCTAATTGTTGCTTAGCTATTAATAGTTAGTAAGTTATTTATTAAATTTAAGTGTGCTAGGATTAAAAATAATTAAAAATGATTGTTAATAAGGATGTAGTTACATGCTTATTAACAAGGTCCCTAAACTAAACTGTAACTTTGCTTATATATGTTGAATACACTTGAGTGTATACATATTATACATGTATGTATGTGTGTATATATGTATATATATATATAAAAGGGAGGTCATGACTTGTGGCCAGGTATGGTTTTCCATACTAGGAATTTGTTCTCTGTGTTTAACCCATCCACACACACACACCATGAACACACACCCGTGGCAGTGGGCAGCCATTGCTGCGGCACCTGGGGAGCAGTGGGGGGAACAGTGCCTTGCTCAAGGGTCTCAACTCAGTCGTGGTATTGAAGGTGGAGAGAGTACTGTTTTTTTCACTCCCTCCACCCATGTTTTTCTGGATTTTCTCTAGATATAAAATTATTTATTTATTTATTTTTATTTAAAATATGCTCATCTTCATCATCATCAGAGGAAGTAATTTAGTTTGAACTGCATGTTAATTAATATTTGAATAATTCAGTGCATCCAAACAAAAAATAGGATACCGTTGACTCTTCATACTATGAATCACCTTTTGTTGTCTGCCAGATAATAAAAAGTACATTACAGTTCTGATTATGTTTGACACCAACAAGCAAAGCACATTTATATTAATTTCAATGAAATGTTCTTGATAATATTTAGAAAAAACCATATGAAGCACGTTTTTAATATTGCCTTTCGTTTTATTTATTCACTACTACTTCTTTTACAGGATATAGAACCTATTTATATAGCAAGCTTCCATGATGACACAATTCATTGTCAACAAGCTAAGCTCTATGTTGTGTGTATTGTGCCTTTGATAAATCCAACTTTAAACCTTGCCCTTTAGTCCTCATGGGATTTCTGATGAGATGATTCACTCCACCTCCCTCCATCTTCTCCATTAGGCGCCCAAGTGGTCGCGGCCAGAACTGCGGTGATTGATTCTGCTGTAGTTCGCACGGAACAGTCTGCTCTTGTGATAGCATTTATCTTCATAAGCGCTGATATGCACCCGGAGTGCACTCCAAATTAAATCCCTCTTTAAAAGCGCACGGTGCTTCTCAGGGAACTACATAAATCGTGGCTGATGTTGCTCCTCCGGTTACACGCGCCATAATCAGCTGATGATCAGTTATTTACATTTCAGAGAGCATTCAGCACGACATAGTGTCATGAATAGATCTCTTCATCTCATAAATTCATAAATGTGTTATTTGTTAAGTTACTTGAAATGCATTGCATACAGAAAATGACACCTATTTTAACATGTTTTGGTCACACCTTATTTTAAGGTGTCCTTGTTGTAATTTAATTATACATTTAAGTACTGAGTAATGTTTATTAACTGCATATGGGGTTAGGATTATGGTCTGGCTTTAATTATGTATAATTCAATGTTATTAAAATAGTATGCACATGTAATTTGTGTTACAAGTACACCTTAAAGTGTTTTCAATTTTCATTCAGATTGTTAAGTGATTTTCATATTTTTGTCAATATACAAAATAAATAAATAAAACACTGAACAAAACATTTTTTAAAAATCTGAATTTTAAGGTTTCCTTTTTGTTCACCATATCAGCGTCAATATGGCACACCTTATCTGCATGAAACATTTCGTTGCTATGTGACAAGAAAAAAAAACTTAAAACGATAATATTTTTTAAATGATTAAATATTTTAACACTTTTATTAAAAGGGAACGTTTGTAAACGTTTGTAAAGTATGATTTATTATTTTAATAAACTACACCCACGTGTATTCATGAAACAAGGAAATTAAATTAAAACTTTTTAAAAGGATTTATTCAATCGGGTTTTTTCCCCCAACAAATGGTACCCTGTATTTGTTTTTATTTATTATGACACTAACTTTATATGTTCCATTTAGAACGTGTTTTAAAGATTTCTCCTTTTGTCGTTACGGAAATTCCAATTTGTTAATGACCCACATTTATTGACATGTATTATTTTGCATAATGTGTCCACCATTTTAAATAAATGATTAAATAAATGAAAATGAAACGTACAATTAAGTGTTATTAGGTTACCTCAGATTTGTTTCTCTGTACAGAGGCCTAATCAAAAAGGTCAACGCATATACAGTAATATGTGTGTGTATTATTTTTCATCAGAGTTGAATCGTCTGCGCGCATCTCTTTGATCATCACTCACGTGACGCAGCTCTCAAAAACCCAAATCCTTCACACATCCACATCATACAGGTACGTGTGTATGAAAGAGAGAGAGAGAGAAAAGAACCATAAAAACAAAGTTTGTTTGCTTCAGATTTTTTTTTTTTTAATCAGACACGTCATATAGTCGAATGTTTCAAAAATGTTCTAAAAAAAAATAACACTTTACTATGCATTCACGTCTGTTTGTTTATGAAGTTTTGGTTTTAATAAGTTATTTTGCGTCGTTCCCTCTTATTTTGTTCGTTTTTAAATAACCAAAATATTTTACTAATTTAAAATAGTACATACTAAAATACGCATTTCTTTTACGACAATTAATGTGTGATCATGTTGTAGAACAGCTTGCAGGTACACATTGTTAGTAGCTTATTATTGTGATTAATTATATCGACGTGCAAACGTGTTTTCGAATGTTTTATCCATTTCGTGCATGTTTTATCCATTACGCATTCAGTGTTTCTGAAAACGAAATTTTACGAGCTCAAATGACTCTTCACACATGGATGGCTCTGGCAGCGTGGCACAGTGGCAGTGCCATGGACTGGAACACATATCATCTCTGTTTTGGCTTCCGCTCATTGGACGCTCAGACGCAGATGTGCGTAATTGCGCGTGTCCATCAGTGAAGTGTGTTGGGGTGTCAACCGTTCATTCAGGTGAGGAGAGAGAGGGTGGAGGGGTTCAGTGGAGAGGGAATGAGAATGTCTCTATGTTAAAATTGATGTGACATGCAAAAATAACTCTTATGATTGGACCAGACGAAGAGCGTGAGGTAACAGTAGAAAAGGTTTTATTATCTGGATGTATATTCGTTATTATTTTGTTACAGCCTATACAGTGACTGTAGCATCTATACTTTTTGTTCTTGTGTGCTTAAAAAAAGTACGTTAGTGAAATTATTTATTGCACCTTTGTTTGGTGAAGAGCCGTGACCTCCATCGAATTCCCACGCCTTGCCGATCTATCCAAATAACCGCATTTATCACCGAGGACGAACCCATTTCCTCCTGTTCACACCTTTTCGGAACTCACGGCGAAAAGCTCCATAATCCCCTCCAGGAGTCGTGCCCCTCACGGCCCTTTTTATGATCTGGACCCGACCCCAGTGGCGCGCTGGCGGGGTGCAACACTGCTCTGGTGGGGTCCAAGCCTTTGATCCGCGCGTCCGTTTGTCCGGGGTTTGTGGCTGTTGGGGAGGGTGCGTGCGCTTTGGGGAGCCGGGGCATTTGTCATCCACAGAAAGAGAAAACATCAACAGGTACTAAATACCGCTGAACATGACACCATCAAAAGCAACATGGGATGTAAAACAGCAGGCGACTCTGACGCTTTGATTATATTGTTTTTAGAGAGAGGTGCCTCGGTAAAAATGAGAGCTGTTTGGACACCTTCACTGCGCCGCCAGCCATCAACCAGCGCGCGCAATTAACCTGTGACCGTCAAATGTGCACGCGCCTCACCATAATGGATTTCCGATTTTACTGCTCCTTAATTGACTCGAGCTTGTCAAATTGGACGAAACGCTCATCGATATGACATTATTAAACACAATTAACACTCATGACTACATCGATTAGCTCATTACATCCACCAATAATCCTCTGCTTATACAACAAATTTAAGCCTCAGTTCCAAAATGAATAATATATTAATAATACAAAATAAATTATAGATTTAAAAATAAAATAAATATGTATAGACACTCAGAAATAAAGGTAGCTACATATCAGACTCTTTGGGCGTAAAGTTAAGGGTGCTTTTTTTAAAAGGTATTGAATGTTTTTTTTTCCCAGAGTGTTAAACGACAATAGCAGCTGCACATATTATTATTTATAGCCTATATATTATTGTATATATACGCATACAAACGGCTATGCTATATACATGTTGTTATGCTTTGATCATAAGGATCATATTGGAGGCCTAATAGCCGGTGTGCGTTTGTACAGGCAGTTTTTGTGGTGTTGTTTTGTTGAGAGCAACCAAACGCCGACATGATTGGTTTACAGCTTAATAGCATAATGAAAGAACGTGTCAATTACACTGCTTGGATTTACAGTCTTTAGACACGAGACCATTGACCTCATTCTTACCTCTTAATTTAAACCGACCAGAACATATATCAGGATTTACTTGACATTATAATTCTGAATTTTAGAGTAAATTCCTTTATATCTTTGTATATATGTTATATTTTCATATTTATATAGATGTGTTATCAGTGCGCGTGGGATCTAACTATGCCAAGAGGGTATTTGGGAAATAAGCGGCACAGAGCTAGAGTAACACCTCACTACACAACACACCCGATAGGTTCATCACAGTCAAATGTCACCGCTTGGCTCCACGATAATGCGTGTGTCCCCGTATCATGTTTATATAGTAGTTAGTACAGCTGTTTGGGTGAGAGAGAGGCGAGCAATGTTAGCAGAAACGAGTCTATCTTAAAGTGCAACGCAGCGGAGACATTTGAGGTGTTAGTGTGATATTTTATGAGAAGTGCCTATTTAACAGCTGAGCTTTCATTTTTATGTAGTCTTGTTCAAAAACAATCGTTCACACTGAAGACTGAATTTGTTAAGGAATCAGACATTTCAGAAATGCTTTATTTGGATCAGATCGAGAAAAATAAGAAGAGATAAAAAAAAGCCAAGATCAAATTTGTTTAGCATATTTTAGTATTACACGTGTGATGTATTTAATATGAATCTATGAATATTCTGTTTGCAATTATATTTGTTATGTGCATGTAGTATTTTCATTTCATACTCTTATTTGCACAAAAAAAATGGATTAATAGTTGGGGGGGGGGGGGGGTATCTTATAGGCTACAATTGCATTTTCTTTTTGTTGCGTTTTATTTATAGAATCGTGTTTTATCCGTAATATAATTCTGTTAAGTTATATTCTTTTTTATTTTATCGTTGAGCGTTTCGATAAATCAAATATACATTTAACGTTATCTCGTGCACGGTAGCATTATCCAGAATAAATGTTTCCAGATCGCTGCCACCTCCATATGCGTCTGAGGGAAGTGACGCAGGGACGGGTTGGGCGAAAATAAAACCCCGCTCCCCTTAAAGCAGTGATGATTGATGATGTCAGGTGTTCTGTTTCTAATTAACGTTTAAATTAGGCCAAAGAAAACCTTTCGAATTAGCGCTGCTCCGCTTGAGACCGTCCGGATCCTCTCAGAGCGGTTTGGAGAAGAGAGATGACGGGATTATCTTTAGAACTAATAATGCTCGCGCATTTGAGAGAAATGTAACACCATGTTCAGCTTCGGTTTCTCTCCCCGCCCTCCGTGGGGTAATGCGAATGTGCTATTGTTGGCGCTGAAGGGCATCATTCTCCCGATCAGAAATCCTATCCTTCCACATTACAGTAATACCCATGTATCATTTAATAGGTTTAGCAGCTTTCCTCTGACCTGACTTTCTGAGGTGACCAATTCGTTAAGGACATTTGAACCCGACTGGACTAATAATAATAGTTATCATTATTATTATTACGCAGCCCTATTATATGATTTGTATTTTTATTTTTATTTTTTTCACAATAAGCTGATTTAAATTCCATTAAATATTTATATTCTCTTCAATTAAATGTTCTGATATTTTAATTCATAATTCATTAAATGTCACTTAAATCAAAAGTACAATTGCTTTGGAGCTTTTTTTTTAATGCGTGGATTATATATAAAGCAACATAAAGAGTAACTGCAAGGGTGTGACATTACTCCAGACTCATTAGCATGTTTTTTGTAGTCTGGCTAGATACATTTGTTCAGTGCATTGTTGCTCATTTGCCGTAAAATATTCTATTATATTTTGGCTCCGCGTCGCCCACGTCGAGCGGTCTGGACCCGCACTAATAGAATGTCGTGCTGTTTTAGTGCTCGTGAGCTGTTTGGCTCGTTTCAGTCCCTGTACGGATGTCACCATATGGTGCTCTTGGCACGGACAATGCGATATTCCTGCGAACTGGCCATACATCGCCAATGACTCGTGTAAGAGAGACATCTATCACCCTAATCGATTATTGAAACCCTGTTAAATATTATCAAATGTCAGCATCGCCACTTGTTTTATTGCCCAATGTTTTACATTTATGAGACCACCTAAATAATCACTAGTCTAAAGGCCTCAGCGAGGTTTAGCAGAAAATTAACTTTGTTTGGCATTGTTGGATTGTTTAGCTAGGCCTATATCTGTGACTAAATATTTGGTGATTTTGGTGCAAACATTTTTCATTTTCTTATTTTGGAAATAACAATAAAGAATGTTGTTTTGAAATATTGGTGAGAAGATCATAAAAAATATAAATCTAAATAGCCTGTAATAGCTTTAAGGATTTTATATAGGCTATATAAAATATATTATATTATGAGCTATATATAATAAATATTTTGTAGGCTATTGTGCTGATTGTACTAAAACGCAAGCTGGAGAAAAATAAAGCATAATAGCCTAAGTTCACTGTAGCACACAGAAATCACGGAATGCGGTGCAATTATTATGGAAATTAATATTCTATTTTGTTGGTGGTATTTTAGGTAGCCTATTATCACACCCAGTCATTGATCTCTTCGGGTTTTCCTAAAGTAAGAACTCGATTTCATCTTACCTGCATCTTCAGAGCAGGCTTACTGCGCTTCTCCAGCGTCCCACGAGCATCATCTGAAATAAAGTCCGACGCGGAGCGGGTGAGAACAGCACTGCTGTAAGTCTGCTGCTTTCTGCTCTTTACCCACGTGCATTTTCACAAATTCGTAGAATGGCACTGTGCTGCACTGACTGAGATGTTACGGAAATATTGAAATATTATATGTTGGTCCTTTATATGTCCTCAGTTTAAATTTAAAACATGAACTTTAATACTATTTATAATATTAAAATGAGAAAGGCATATTTTAAAAATGGCCCTTAAAACAAATCCCAGTCAGTCAGCATCCTGCTTTATTACGATATTATGCCTCTGCTAAATTTCAACTTCCGATAGTCTACATTAAGAATTAATAAATTCCTTTCAGCAAAATGTATGCATTTTAAAGGATTTAAAAAGTCGCTGCTATATTGGCAAAACCAACACTTTATAAGCTATAAAATACTGTGTATTTGTTTTTAACAATGCATAGTTAATAGTTATCCACATCTGAGCCGCTTTGCCCATGCAGGTTTGCAATCAAGTCAAAAATATTTTTATAGTAGCCTACTGAAACAATAACATGCCTTGCATTCTGATCTGTGACCGCAGATAGCTTACACGAGGTGAGAGAAAATCATGCTGTCATTACAGCCTCCAAAAATGCAATAATCATGACTTTACAGTAGGAGGACAAATCTTTTAATCTCAGTGTTCATTACTGCATTTTCCGATGTTTATTTTTTTGTTTTATTAATACTTTACAGTATGCATTGTTGATTTTCTTAATTTGAAATTGAAGTAAGATCCGCAGACACGTTGACATGTAGAAAAGTCTTGTATTGGTGTTAATGAGAGCACTCTCCCTTTTCAGGGAGGTATACGCGTGGAGCACGTGGTTTGCCCTAAGTGGGAGTGGGATGCATCAACAGATGCATAAACATCCCGAGCCATCTCCCCTCTCTTTAAACTTCAGGGGGAAACTCCTCCTATTCTCGGTCCAATTCATTATTATGGTCTGGCCCTTTAAGACGGAGCAGCGGGTCAGCAAGTAGTGTAGTGTTTCTCTAATTGAACTTCACAAAAGCAATCAACAAGAACTCGTTAGCGGTTGCTTGCTGTTTTGAGCCTCCTTGAGACACCGCTACACATCCTGAAGATCTTCATGGAGCAGCTCAGAGAAGACTGGAGCCGCATATGAGGACTAAAGTTTGGGTGGCTGTGACGGCTGAATCATGGTGCTTTTGGAGAGCCACTTCAGACTGAGGAAGAACAACGATTCTCTTTAAAGAAAAGGGAATAGACCAGGCTTTTGTATGCATAAACAAGATTGAGCGAACTAGGTGACTTCTATTCGAAATAGTTGCTTGGGAGTGAGATGACCTCCAGCTCTAAAGACATGAAGGCAGGCTCCGTTTTGCAGTCCAGCGGCGAGGAGAGGCGGCGGGGTCCCTTGGACCAACTCCCACCTCCGGCCAACTCTAACAAGCCTCTCACCCCGTTCAGCATTGAGGATATCTTAAATAAACCCTCCGTCAAGAAGTCCGTCGGTAGTCTGTGCCCTCCGCGCGTGTTGGAGAAAGTGACCGGTTCGAGCGCGTCTCGGAACGGGATCAGCGCTCCGTCCTCGCCGTTATGCGCTCTGGAGGAGCTGGCGAGCAAAACATTTAAGGGTCTGGAAGTCAGCGTTATACAAGCTGCAGAAGGTAAAATGTTTAGTCTTTTTTCAGGGGTTTATTGTTTTGCATTCGGGTTGTGTTTACGAATTAATCTTCGAGTTTTAAACTCGTAAATTGAAGTTAGTGGCACTTTAGGAAGTAGCGTTTAGTTAGCGGTAGCGATTGTTTGTGGATTTTACAGCTGATGTCGAATACATATTTTTATATGCATATATAAAACAATAACATAAAGTAGAATATATATAAATACACATATTCATCGTATAGCTAACTAGCCTACATGTAGTAATCAAACCGTTTGTTTCACCCCTGCCTATTTTTGTTATTTAGGTATTTAATTGCTCTTAGTAGGCTGTATCTTTTTTTTTATTTTTAATTTTATTTTGTTACTAAATGGTAATAGCGATTCCTCGAGTGTGACAGTCAGGCTATTTCAGGAATGTCACCTACCCCTCAAAAAAGAAAAGAAAAAAAGTAAAGGTTCTTCGATTGTCAAGCCAAAGAAACTCGCTCTTATTATTAATAGTAATTTTCATTTGATTCCTAAACTGTTCTTTGGAGGATGAACTATCAGTATACTGGATACTTCAGCATGTCAGTAAATGATGGTTTCTACAGAACCAAGTTCTTTGTAGATCTCAAAAATGTTACAAACCTTTGTTTTCAGAAATAGAGCTTAGCATGATATAACGCACAGTGCCTTTACAAAAATGTTAAAGAGATGGAAATCCTTCATGTTCACTTGACACATTTACTGAAAACAGTCCTCGATCATGACGTTGGTGTTGACATTGCAGAACTGTCTTAGTGGGTCACGCTAACGGTTAAGGTCGTCTGTAATAAGATTGAGACCAGTTCTGTGGCGTGATAGGCTGCTTGATTAACACATCAAATATTTCGAATTTACTTGGCAATCAATAGTTCAGATGTTTTGGAAAGTTTTTCCCCCTCTTTTCAAGAACAGCTGTTATGCAGCTGGAATGAACAACTGCGGCCTATCACATAACACAACAGTGTGTGTACACTCTTAAAAATAAAGGTTCTAATTTGAACCAAACAGGATTTTGCAGCCTGATTCCAAAAGAGAACCTTTTTTAAGTTCGACAAAACAAAATAAGCATTTACAATCTGTAATGGGGCTTGAAAGATCCTAGAATCCAAAACACTGATCTAAAGAATAATGTAACATTAAAGACATTTTAATCTACAGAGAACCAATTATCCACTTAAGAACCACATAGAGCCAAAAGTAGGAACATTGTAGAGCTTCTAAATAACCTTCAAGAAGAAGAAATTAATAGTCAATGTGCATTTAAATAATGGGAAGTTAAACTTACATTTTGCTGTAGGTTCATATTTCAGTTTACTGAATGAGCTTTAGCTTTACAGTGTCTGGGAATGACTTGCCGATGAAAGTTATTCTGAATTGTGAGCTGCACACGCCGCCTGCGTTATTCCTGTCATGTGTTCCTGGAAATCAACTCTCCTTTCTTTCCATTTAAAGGTCGCGAACATCTCAACGCCTTTGGCCAAAGACAGGCCTCCAAAAAACGACGGAAGTCTCGCACAGCCTTCACCAACCACCAGATCTACGAGCTGGAAAAGCGCTTTTTGTACCAGAAATACCTGTCACCAGCTGATAGAGACCAGATCGCACAGCAACTGGGCCTGACCAACGCGCAGGTCATCACCTGGTTCCAGAACCGTCGGGCCAAGCTCAAGAGAGACCTGGAGGAGATGAAGGCGGATGTGGAGTCTCTCAAGAAAATCCCACCGCAGGCATTGCAGAAACTGGTGTCCATGGAGGACATGGAAGACCCTCATGGTGGCTCGGGGCCCATTTCTCCCAGCCTTTCCCCAAGAGCCTTTCCACAGTCCCCATCCTCATCCAGAGGCCAAACCACAGACGAGTTCTCAGAGGAGGACGAGGAAATCGAGGTGGACGATTAAAAGCAGGCCCTTGTTTTCTGAGAAGGGCATTTTTCACAACTTTTGCACGGACTCTGCGGAGGAACTTGAAATGCAAGGAAAGTTTTGTGTCTCCCTTATTTTTAATTTATTGAAAGGACCTCTACATTCTGGTTTCCAGATCGAAGACATGGTTAAAGGAATAAGTTTTCATAAGATCTCAGAAATGCTTAGAGATAAATGGTACAGTATCAAGACTGCAACATGTGTATGTACATTTTAAGCTTTATTTCTCGATTTCTCGAAGGAAACGTGTGCAATTGTTTACACCGTTCAACACATTTATGACCGCTGTAGAAACTCTATGCCAAAAGTGATTTTCAATTAAATTCTCAGCTGAATAGAATTATATATTTATAAATAATTTCAGAAATCATCAGAAAGCGAATTTATTCAATCTTGTTTCTACATTGTAATTGTCAAGACTCATTTCCCAAAGTTTTACATTATCTATCCCAGTTACTTGCACATTTCCTACTGGCATTATTAACAAATTATTACAAAAAAAAAAAAAAAAAAAACTACAAAAACTAAATGTATGTCCAAATCAATGCAAGGGCAAGGTTGTGTGTATATATAACAAGTTACGATGCATCTAACTCCTTAAATTTATTGTAACATTCTATTTAATCCTCATTTATGTAAATAAAGGGTATATGTAATTTCACAGTGTTTCCTTACCTTGAGTCAGAATTTAATCATTCACTATATGATGAGCTGTGTTATAAAATAATAATTTCCCTATAAATCCTGTGGATATAGGAAATTCAATTTTCTTTGCAAGATATCAACAAAATCATGTTATTCTTTAAATGCATAATTATGCAACAGCAACGTTTTTGTTTTGTTGTTTTGTTTTTCCACCACAAAAAAAAATTCTCTCTCTTTATCCTGTTTTTTTATCCATCGGTAATTAAACTGCGAAGTGGCTGAAAACGTTTAGGACCACCTAAAATTTTAAAGCAGCGATTAAATTTAAGTTTAAGCCTGCTATTTTTGTGGCATGATATTTTTACAGTGTAATAAGGATACGCTGCCGTGCATAAAATGTTTTATTTTATGCAAATGACTTTATGGCACACTCTCGAGGAGTTAAACAGCTGAGAGAGGCAGAGCACTTTTACATATCGCTCCATTGTGTGTGTTAAGAAGAGTGTTTGTGTGTGTTAAGTGCTTGAAGCTTAATTAGGACTATTGAACAAGGTCCCCCCTCTCACATTGTCACGAAGACAACATAAAGCTTGCTTTCCTCCTCGCGCCATATGGTTTATGAATCTTCTCTAACACAAACTAGTCAACATGATTGATTAGGTTAACCCGCCTTTGAGTGCGCAATAACAGTTTCAGTCGGTCGAGCCCAAATAATACCCCACATCTGTGCCCGTGTGTTAAAAACGCCCATGAATAGCAGATGATTTGCATGCGGTTCCTAATGAATAAATCTCAATAGGAAGCCGGTGGAAATGGGGAGGATTGTTGCATCCTGGTCTGCCGAATATCTTTCGGCCCATTTGTGTCAGTTGTGAGCAGATCAAGGCAGCAGTTTTGGGGCAGCGAGGAGATGGAAGTACAATTGGCCTAATCGCTTGGAATAGTTGGGGTTGAAAAGTCAAGTAGATTTTTATGAGCGCTTTGTGGAAAGACTCGCCAGAGAGCCGGAGTTCTCAGAGCTGTCGACGCAGCGGCACATTCTCGTGCTGTTTTGTGCTTTCTGCTGCGATTGAAGTCCGCACAATAGCTCAAATGCTTCGGGTTCCTACTGAGAGTCGAGATGACTGGAATTTGATGGTATATGAATATGAATGCGGTTGGACTATGACGACTGAAAAGCCGTGATTTCACATTGTGAAAATAATCGCGCAAACATCCAAGCGCGTTAAAAGCTCTTAACGGTCCCTTGGTCGATAGACCGTTGTTTCACTTTCGAGAGCAAGATTTGCCAAACAGAATATCTGTATCATTCATGTGAAAGGCGGTAAAAGTCGCCTGGTTGTTAGTGCATTTGCACATGCAATAGGCTACGTAACGCAGTTTGTGCTTTGTGACAGATGTTACTAACCAGCCTGCTTTTTTCATATAAAATATTAATAATGGAAAAATCAATAGGCTATGTAAAACGCCAGAAATAATAATAATAATAATAATAATAATAATAATACCACCCTAATAATAATATATTTTTGTAATAACAATAATCATAATAATTAGGCAATTAAGGCTAAACGTAGCCCACTTCATTATTACTAAATGTTATTTAATATGCTCTTGATCATCTTTTAGGCTACATTCGTTAAACATGTATTTAGGATTTTGTTATTATAAAGAAAACCCCCGAATAAAATCAAATATTTAGGCATGAGCTTGAATTTCTTTTGTGATAGGTTTTCGACGTCTATAAGCTGTTGTAACCTTTTTAATGCACTCTGTCTAAATTAGGTTATATTAGAGGCCTGTATAAATTACGTGTTGGTCTACATGTTATTTTGTTTTCTTCAATGGTTATATTTATACGTGTATATTAAATATATAGTCCTGTGTTAGCTGAATATTTAATTTAAAACAAAATAGGCCTAAATGCGAAAATGTAGTCTATTTAATATTCGATTAAAGCAGAGCGGAGCAGAGTAGTGTGTTTTAATGCATGAATCTGATTGTATTCTAGATGATTTAATGCATTACATAATGACAGCTGGTTGCGTTAATACTAATTTGTTAACAAAATGGCACAAAGTCACTTTACTGTAGGTCATTTTTGACCCGCAAAATAATAATAAGTTGTAAGTTGAATTTATTGTGGTAAAATGTAAAATAACCTGTATAATATTATTTTTTTATTTATTAAAAAAAAAAAAAAAGCCCCACGACGTTGTAACCTACAAATATCAGGCTACCTGGTGGAGATGTAAAAAACTGACCTGGCAAATTACAATACATCTATGAAAATAAATGTACGTATCCTCAACATTTCCACAAATTATACTAATTCAGTATAATCTGATGTTTATTTCTGACATTATATTTTCTTTTCTCGAGACATTTAAAGCGTTTTTCAATCACAAGAGTTACAGCAGAATTACTCTCCCGTGTGATGATGGTATGAGCTAAAAGCAAGTCATACTAGTAGGCTACTGCGATTTCTGCCTGTGATTTCATAGATCGCTACATATAATGTATTCCAAGATTAAAATGCCTTGAGATGTTCCTAATAAAGTCATCGTGAAGTGACGGAAGGAGAGCGGTGTTAAGACTAACACTGCACCCTAGTGGTTCATTTCTAAAAACACTGGCGATCTAAATACAAATTACAAGGTCTTCGACTTTAACAAGACTGCACATAATTTGTGTTCCTATTATAAAGATGTAATTGTTAATATCTATATAATTTAAGTAAAAAAAAGAGAGAGAGAGAGAGAGAGAAAGAAAGAGTAAAGGAAACACGAACATGATACAAAATGCACCCAATATTTTATACCACTTAAAATTTATTTTCAAAAATACAAAACAAAAAAATAAGTATATATGCACAGAAAGCTATTAAAATAGAATATGTGAAATACAAAATATTTACACCAATTGATATTTTCACATAATCCTATCTTGTCCGTTTGTCTTTTATAGCATAATGGAGTACCAGTGGTTGTGCCTAAATGGGAGACAAAGAGGAAAACATTAGAACACAAATGAAAGGTTTAACAAAGGATCATCCTATTGACTGACACTAAACAGAGACTGCGGGCAGAACTTAAAAATATTTGAAGCATGGAACTACTCGTGCTGAATTCTCACAACGCTTTGACGCCCCACAAACCATGAAACAATTGGAGAATAGCACTTCCATTGCACATTTCAGACCGCAAGGCGACATCAAGCATATGGCTTTTCCTAGTACTAATAAATCTCTGCCTGTGATTCCCCTCAGAAGATTTTCTCAGTTAGTAAAATAGAGCACAGTAAATCGCTACAGAACTGAAGATCCCACCTACAGGGAAAGGCAAACGGGTTGATAGTGTGAAAGAATGCGGTATGAAATTCGCTGGAGACGCTTGAGACTACAATACCTTTCCAAACCAGTGAGACAGCCAGAGACGCTTCATGGTCATGTGATCTGGGAGAGACTCGTTATTGAATAACATCTGGACCTGCAGCGCAACAAAGAGCACACAACGAAGAGGAGACAACAGGGCAGGATAGAAAAAAAGAAAAGAATGAGGGGTTTAGTTTAAAATCTCCTTTCACAATTTAAACAATTATTTATGTTCTTCCTATTACAGAATAATGGAGATGTACAAAACATACATGCTTTTAAATAATCAAAAGTCTTTTGTATAATAGAGTGGATGCTCAGTGAAAGAAAATTCTGTGTGCAACAGCAAAGCACGATCAGTTGTGCTATTTTGTATACTGAATTAATTTTATACCAGGTTGCAACTGCATATAGTTAGAAATAAATAATGATATAAATTAGTAGACCAGAGGACACAAAAACATCATGAGAATTCTGATTTAATACTATTTATTAACAGTGTATGAGTGTGTATATTAATTGTTTTAGTGTAAATTCAAAAATGTGTATAGATAGATAGATAAATATCACACCTGATGTTTTTCCACGTTAAGTCGATGACATAACACTTTCCTCAGATGTCGTACCTCAGCCCTTACCGAACAGCGCACAAATTTCTGCTGCAGGAACATGATGTAAAATAAACAATTGTATCACTGCTTAAAAAAAAAGTTTTTCTTAAGGGTGAATCGGTGTACATTCATATTCTTTCTTCGCTGTTGTCTTACCTGTAGAGTTAATTTATTTTTGTCCTTCCCTGAAAATGTTGAGCTATAAAAACAAGATAAAGTTATAATATAAATATATAGGTTATATAAGAAGTCTTTAATGCTCACCAAGGCTGCATTAATTTGATAAGCAAAACAGTAATATTGTGAAATATTATTAGAGTTTAACCCCCAGTTTCAAAGACAAGGCTTAAGCTAGTCCCAGACTAAATTGCATGTTTGACCTGTCTCAGATGAAAATATCTTGCGCTCACATATCTTAAAACATGTCACTGTCAGTGTCATTGTTCTGTGTTAAGATGCACACCTGTAATATTTTCTTATAAGGCATTTTTGTAAAAGTTGCTTAAATATCTTAATTAAACTAATGCCTAGTCCTGGCTTAAGCTAAGCCCCGTTTGTGAAACCGGGCCTAAATGTTTTTATTCAAATACATTTTAAAATCCAATTTATTCCTATAATTAAAAAAGCTGAATTTCCAGCATCATTACTCCAGGCTTCAGTGTCACAGGTCTCAATTTAATGCATTGTTGGCGAATAAAAGTATTCATACAGGCAGCATAAGCTCTACTGCTGTCTTCCTACCTTTGCCTCTCCAAACACAGAGAGACCTGTTCGTCGTATCTGTAGAAATGAGCTTTGGAGTGGTCGAAGCTTGTGTAGGGTAATCCCGTATTATCTGGAACTGAATCTACAAGGAAACACAAACACAATTAATAACAATAATAAGGAAATCAAATCAACAGCAGCCTTTATGGACAGGTGTCACTTACCTTCTCCAGACGGCTGTATGATGCGTTCAAGACCTCGTGACTGATAGAATTCTTTAATTCGTTTGTCTTCACCTGAGAAGACCACATGGATATTTAACCTCGAGTGAACCAGGAGACAAAATATTGAATGATCTTAGCACTTACTCTCTTGTAGACCTGGGACTAATTTGTAGACGATGTCTTGCATAACTCTGTCCAGCTTTAGATTTAGCAATGGCTGTGTTTCGTGGATTTTGATGTTACACATCGGACAATACTTGCTGGTCTGGAGATACTTCACAATGCAACTCTTACAGACTGCAAAGAGACAGCAGAATGAAAATAAGCAACAAAACAGCATCTTCTGTATATGTTACAAATAATAACGGAGAAGCAGGCTGCTATAAATCTGTGTTGATTTGAGAGAAATCAAGTACAAAACACTTACATGTATGGAGGCATTCTGTGATGGTGGTTGCGTCAATAAAGTATCCTGCACAGAGGTAGCACACAATGTGTTCATTTAGGTCCTTTATCTTTATTTTAACTTCTTCCTGTAAAACAAACAGGTAGTTTGAGATCACTGTGACATTCTGCACGCACATCTACGGTGCAATATTTTTACCGCACATTAAACTGTGCTAATAAGACACTTTCCCTACAAGGCTTAAGCTAGTCCCAGAATAAATTGCATGTTTGAGCTTGTATGTTTTGAAACATGATCTTGCTCTAACATATTTTAAAACATGTCAGTGTCATTGTTCTTATTTCAACGATAATAACAATTCTTATTATTTGTCATTATCATTGTGTTAAGATGCACACCTGTAATATTTTCTTATAAGGATTTTTTGTAAAAGTCACTTAAATATTTTAATTTAACTAATGCCTAGTCCTGGCTTAAGCCAAGCCCCGTTTGTGAAACCGGGCCTTTAAGTTTATCTTTGGCGTCCTAATCTGTCACCTTGTGAGTAGCATTAAGCGGTTTGTTAAAACTATCATTGTTACAATCATAACATTAAATGTTTCTCATTCCAAAGAATTCCTGAAAACATATAAAAGAGAGGGGAAAAAAGCCGCTTGAAACAGACTAAAATTGAACTAAAACTACATTTTGACCACATAATTATTTGAAAGACTGTATTATCACACACACAAATACAGACAGACAGAGGTTTGTGAGCATGTGTGTGAGACCCTGGACACACTATGGGTCAAAATTAATTTTTATTTTCATTACGATATTGAATTCCTACAGTAAATATATAAAAATTATTTTTGATTAGTAATATGCATTGCTAAGAACTGTATTTGGCAAATTTTAATACAATTTGTTTGCATCCTCAGATTTCAAATTGCTGTTTCTCACCCAAATATTGCCTTATCTTATCCTAATAATCCATACATCAAAGGTTCAGGGTCATATATATGGGAAAAAAAAAAAAAAAAAAGTTATTTGTTATGTACAACTATTCACATGCAGGCTCTTATATTGCGGTGCGCCAGAAGCGCGCTTCACTTTTCAGCGAGTCAGGTGTCATTTGTAAACAAGCCTGCCATTGGCTAAACATACCAGAGTAAATACACAAGTACTGGTTTAATATCAATCATTGTCAGGACTGCAAGCCACTGCATTAAACAAGGACTCGAGGTCGAAGAAAACGGCAGGACAAGCATTTAATCATAGGAGACACGTTACGTGCCGTGACTGAATTCTGAAGAACAAAATGCATTTCTGTTCACAGTCAAGCGCTGCCGACAATGCACGCGGCACAGCATACTGATGCAGATGCACTTGTTCACTCGTCAGGGCCAACCTGCATTAAAATAAACATGTGGGATATCACAGCAGCACGCGACGCGAACGAGCGCCGTTATTCCCGCGAGAGCGCACAAAACAAACCGTTTTATTACTGTATTGAATGTTGGAGTTTTGAAAAACTACAACGCGAGAGATGCGACTGGGACAAAAATGACAAGAAAAACCTCGCCACGGAGAACAAAAACACAACCGCTAGACACAGTGGATTGATGCTTCGCAACACTCACGCCTGCGCAGACACGCAGCAAGGTCTCGCGCTCCATCTCTCGGCTTTCGCGCCACACAGATCGCCCCTCTCGCGCACGTTTATAGTAAGCGCGGAAAGCTCGCGGCGAAAGACAAGCCGCTGAAGCGATTTTGGTCCCTATCGCTCACCTCGTTCCGTAAAGGGTCGAGCTTGTAGACGTTCTGCAGCTGATTTCTTAGCCGCATAGCTATCGCCATCGGACCTTGATCCGCCATCTTTGGGAATTCTGCATACTTCCGGGTAACGGGAGAGTGGGTGAGTTCGGTCGCTGAGAGGCGGGGGATCATCTGCTAGTGTTTCCACACACGCTCTCTCATTTCCATCCCACACTGATATTATCGTTGGGTGTGTGCAAACATCTTTTTAAAGGACTCCGTCAGAGTTTTTAGGCTACGCTGAGTTTAACTTTTAGTGATATCAGCAATTTCTGTACGAAAGTGATAACACCTGACACGATCATAATACCTAATTAAATCGAATACAGTATAACCCAATGTTCAAGACTTGAAGAGCCAAAAGATTACCATTTAAGAATCTGTCAGATAGTGACAAATCCATATTAATCAACCACCTTTTGACTTGTCAGTGTAATAGGATACAGTGTTGGGGAAAGTTACTTTTAAAAGTAATGCATTGCAATATTGCGTTACTCCCTAAAAAAGGTAACTAATTACGTTAGATACTTTTTATAGAAAGTAGCATAATGCGTTACTTTTTAAATATGGGCAGAGCTTGAGTGTTTGTTTTTAATATATTTATATATATATATATATATAATAAAAAGTTCTATTTATAGCAAATGTAAAAGCACACCAAAAAGTGTCACCAATAAACCTCAGGCTGAAGAAAAAGTAAATTCACATCTGTAACATAGAATACAGGAGAAGAAAGTTCAATACTCTTCAGCAATAAAAAAAACAAAACAATGAAGCACAGTCACTTTTGCTTGTAAGTATGGTTGAACTGGATCATCAAAGGTCAGCAGCAAAGACATTGGTTCATAAAATGAGATTAGATACATTTGTGTAATTTAAGTATTGCAGGTTTGCATCATATTCTGAGTTGTTGTTTTTTATGAATACTAAATCTGTTTTTTGAGAGAGAGATGAATTAATGCACGTTCAAAACTACACTGTATTTACACACCGCACACAATGCTCTGTATTTCTGATTTCTCCCAACATGAAGTCAGGAGACTTGTCAGTCAATAAATAAGAAAACAAAGTAACTGGCGTTACATTTTTTGAAAAAGTAACTTCGTTATATTACTCAAAAAAAAAAAAGTAATGCGTTACTTTACTAGTTACTTGGAAAAAGTAATATTATTGTGTAACTCGTGTTACTTGTAATGCATTACCCCCAACACTGATAGGATAGAACAGAATAGCTAAAGATTCTGAGATTATATACAGTATTTAGCTTTGTTTTCTTTCAGTAAGACTAAAATGATAATCTACTACTAGCCTAATGATCTAAAAAAAACATAGTAAGTCTTTTGCAACATTGTTTATTATTGTAACTATTATAATTATTTGTTATATATATATAATTTTTTTTTTTTTTAGAATAATGACTTAATAATGACACAAGAATGCCAAGCAATTGGAAGTTACACAGTGGAACAATTTGGATCATATTTAAGGTTTAAAAAAAAAAAAACAGTAAGGGATACAGACAGGTCAGTAGGATTGTTGAACTTTTGACTGAATGATTTTATTTTTAACAAAACAATAGCCAATTTTGTGTCGAGAATAGTGTAGGACCTCTTGAAATCCCTCAAAGCGTCCTTTTCGTTAACAGTGTAGCCTGTGTTTGCTGTAAATAGAGTTGTTTACATGTAACCTAGTTGTTGTTTTTTTTTCTGTTTTAATTAACACAACGTAAAATATGTAGTATATAGAGCTTGCGTTGTGTTTAACCGATCGCTTTAGTTAAACACTATTAACTTGTCAGGCATTCAAAAGTGCAATGCTGCTCTGTAACCACTAGATGTCCCTGCTTACTTTAATGTAGTTATCAGGGATTCCTGTGATGCTTCAGAAACGAGTGTACAGCCCACTATTTTTCTTCAGCCCAAAGTCTGGTTTCTGCACTTTTTCATGACTTCTGGAATTTAACAAATGCAAATTCATCATTACTGCTTCCAGTTCAATTTTATCTCAAAACACAGTTTTATGTGTTGCAGCATCACACTTCAGTAGTACCACACTGATATTACAATATTTAATCATCGTGGCTTAGTAGCTGAAATTAGAGATGCACAAGCAACTAATTGTGTAGATAGTGAGACTGCACAGAACAATGTGTCTGCATGTGCAATGCCTTCTCTCATTTGAACTAACACTGTCTCATAGGTGGTCTGTTTTGTCTTACCTGTCAAAACCTATTAGAATTAATCCCATTTTCACCTGTTTGGACATGATGTGTACTTTAACACAAAATAAACAACGTCTCGTCTTGACTGTGATTGTGAACCTGAATGAAGCAGTGTTTAACTGAGCGGTAATTGTAGAAATATGAATTTATAACACTGCAAGTCTGAACCGTGAAGTTGTGTTCTGTTTTAACGCAGACATCTGATGGGGTCATTGCACATCTGAGTGACAGCGCCTGCCTCCAAATACAAATCACGCCTTTGGGGCGGACAGTGCTCAACCACAACCTCTGACGATAGCTGAACACATCAAAGAGAAAAGACAGAGATGCCGAACCCTTTGGCGCACCGTGGCATTTATTTCAGACAGTTTATGGACACTAAGTCCTTCTCTTGTTGCCTTTTGTCTATACACCTATCAGATTCTTCCAGCTTTTCTCCCTATATCTAAAATAATGATCTGATTGTTTCACCTGCCAGCCGAAGGCTATCAAAGTGAAGAAGATAAGGTAAACTAATGTCCAATAGCTGGAGTCATTTCCATTGGATCGAGTTCAGTTCAGAGAGAGATAGGAGAGGGATGTTACAGTTTTAATGAAAACATGTCACTGAAATCACAAGGCC
The DNA here is from genome assembly GCA_032361065.1 of Enteromius trimaculatus. Classification (NCBI taxonomy): domain Eukaryota; kingdom Metazoa; phylum Chordata; class Actinopteri; order Cypriniformes; family Cyprinidae; genus Enteromius; species Enteromius trimaculatus. Next base: position 5,961,158 of record JAUMHP010000065.1, read on the forward strand.
ATACAATATGTTTCTTGTTGAGATTCATTCATGTGAGGGAGAAGAACCAGAACATGTTTTACTAAAGCAATTGCAATTGCTGACCGCCTTCACCCTGAATTGAAGCCAGATCTTGATAAGTGGAAACAATCCGTCTCATTGATTCATTATAAAGCTGCTTTATTTTCTTCACCGCTAAGACGTGTAAAAGCTTACAGATATGTATCCAGTAGAGTGGGTTCTATATTTAAACTATTTGACGAGAACAGCAGAAAAGTTGGAGCAAATGCTCTTAGAACTAAAATGGAAATATATCGTCTGGTATTCCCAAGGGATTCCACAATACTTATCTGAGATGCTATTTCCTCTTGAATTAGGGGATTTAGCATGTCTCCTGTTGGCAAAAAAGCGAGTAAAAGAGAAAAGCTGATTTCAGTGCCCCTGGCCTAGACCTGTTCACCCAAAGCTCCAAAACCAAACCAAATAAACATCTATACCGGATTGGAGGCTCGCCTGCCAAGTCATGCCAGAGTGAGGCCCTCTGTTTGGGGCACACAGACTTTTGCCTCCGCCTGTCCCAGAGCAATCAGAGCATGTAGGGATGGACACCGAGCTTTTTGTTTTCGCCTGCTCCAGCAATTAGCTGCCAAGTGGCAAGCTAATGAAGATAACCCCCTTCAAGCCCTGATCAGCAGCCAGGGCGCTGACGACAGCTCAAAACACAAAGACTCTTATGGGAAGAAGAGGGGGTGGTTGGGGACCATGTTATTGTTGTTATTCTAATTTACAAAACCGATTGTTCAAACTTTAAATTCTGATCCGTCGAGCCTTATTGAAAGAGTTGTATCATCATACAATGTGTGTATTACTGTGACTACACGCTTGCATAACAGGTTAAAGTTACCTGCAGTGAAAGGATTTTGAATTAATTAATGCTATTTGCTCTATGTAGTAGATTCAAAAGACATTATCTAGAGTAACAAAATTGTTTGACATTGTTTCAATAATTGTCATAATTTGACTAAATGAGTGTATTAACAGGCTCTTTGAATCTGTAGTCAGAGCCACTGAACTCCATCAGCTCCTATACCTTGATGAGTTAATTGACATACTGGCTGTTGAATAGCGAATTAGCAACCAAGTTGTATTTCTGTGACCTGGATAACTGAACTGACATTGAGTGCACTGCACAGTGATGAACAGTCTTGTTCACACATTTCACCATTCTTCCTCTTGTGTTCCATGTCTAATCTTTCAGTTGTTTATTGAAATATTTGCATACTAATGTGTGCTCAAAACAAGACAGTCCATAAAGATTTGGATTTTGATATAAATAACAGATAGTATTTTTTTTCCACCAGGCGGCGCTAGAGCTGAGAATTGAGGCCTCAAGGGCAGCTGATTATTCTCAATTATTCTGTAACTGCAGTTCACCTAGACAAACTGCCCCTGTCTGTATGTCTATTCTCTAATGACTGGCAATATTCCTGTAATTTGGGTGTGTCAGTGTATCCTGTCTGGTACAGTCTGAAGCCATTCAGCACGAGTGCGAGCCAACTAGCTCTGAAAGGTAGGAAACGTTAACATTCAAAATGCATGTTTAAGCAGACACTTTTTACCAGTGCAGTTAACAAAGATATATGTTTTGTTTATAATTATAGGTAATTTTTTTGGAAAACACGATATCAACTGCACAGAACCAGTGCAGGTGCAGTGCTAGACACAAAGAAAAACAATGAAAACTAAATAAGAAGGCAGGTAAGCTCGTGAAATATTTAGCATATTGTATAGCTACATATCTGTATATTTAATATAACTGGTGTATTTAATGGTAAAACAGACACACACACACAAACACAATCCAGAGCTATAGTTAAAATCCCATAAGATACTGATGTGAATGTCAAATCAGCATTGAGAAAATCCACTATATGTAATTATTAAGGAATTAAACAGACTTTCTAAATATTTATATTCTATATGTGTAAATAATAACATATAATACATTTGTCAAAGACTGTGACATATTAAATTTAGTTTTCATTGCCCCATGTAGGACTTTACTAGTGAAATATGTATGCATTCTGTTTTCTCGGTAACGTCTCAAAGCAGAGTGGATTGGGATAGGGTACACATGATGGCCCTCTCTGATTTCAGCCTCTGGGGAACGTACTCAGGTGGTCCTATCAGGTGTGAAACTGACTGCTGTAAAGACAGGACCTGTCAAGACAGGCTGGAACCATGCCCAGAGTGAGGGGGTTGAAGGCTTTTTAGGTTTTCTTTTAAAATGTCATTCACTGGTTGATTGCAAGAAGACTGAACTCAACTGGTTTAGCTGAACCAGCCTAGACTGACTGAAAGTTTCCTGATGGTTATTCTTTACTTTCCCCAGGTAGACAGAAGAAGAGTTCACTGCAAGGATCCATCCATCTTGAATGACACCTTCAGTGGTAGAAACCAAACTCTGCGTGCAGAGATGCTGGCAAGATGATGTTTTCATCCATTTAATTAAATCTAAACTCGATTAAAAACTCTTGTTCCCAATAAGTCATTCAGTTTAAGCAATGACAGGTCTTGGGCCTTTGTCGGCGAAAGACTGAGCTTTTTGGTTTCAGATGAACTGGCATGGCATTCACGCCCGAAACTCCTGTTTGTTCAGAGGAGCAGAAGCCGTGCTAGCCTGGCACGGCTTTACATTCCTTCAGAACTGGCTCATTCTGGACTGGGCCCAATATAAAGTAAATTTGAACAGAGAAGTACCTTTCACAGGTGTTAAGACTGATACAGCAGCCAGTTCAGAAGGGTTCTCCTAAAAGGAATCAACCAAATAAAAACACCTTAGAGATGCTGTGCTGTAAGATCTTCATGGGTCAGTGGGTTTGACACGCATTGTTTCGTGAAGTACAGACAACAACTCTAGAAGATGTCGTTGGTCTTTTATTGGATCAGTCCAAACTTCTGTTGATTTTAAGAAAACAAAGTTGACTCATGCTTTTGTTTGTAAAACACACATGAACTTACAATGGAAACCCACTCCGAGTGTTTAGAAGCAGATGGAAAGCTTGGTTGGTTGTGAAGGCTCTCAAGTTAAAATGTTTGTTATTTTAGTTGTAAAGTTGTCTAAACCATGATTTTGATATGGGTCTGCTTTTCTAGGTGTATGAATATCTGGTTATGCATTACCAATGTAAATTCCTCTGGGTGGAGTTTGCTTCATACCAACAGTTCTTTGTAAAGAGTTGCATCACGTCCCTACCATGTCCTGGCTGGTATCCTTGTGTAGATACCAAGTGTAAATGAGTAAATGCATTTTTGTAGCCTTTGATACATCAGGTGAAGGTGAAGATTGTAATATGACACGCCAGTTTCCGCTGTAATTACTAAATGGCTGGATGTTCCCCCGTTGTTATCTTCCATGGTTTTTTGAGATCATGCGGGTGCGACTCAAAACCATAAGATGGCAAGAGGCAGAGTCTGTGTGCACATCTAGCCCCACTAGTCCATGCCTAAGCAGTCAGAAGGGCTCACAGAACAGCCCATGATGACGCGAGAGACGCCAGCACCCGATAAACGCTAATCAGGAAGCTTGACCGCCCGTGAGACGCCCAGAAAACATGTAGCAAGCTGGCAGAGGCAGATAGTGGCCGTCTTTGAAGATTTAGTTATATTCATTCAGAGTTTTGGCTCTTGAGGAAAGCTTTGATAGAGCTACAAAAAAGGCTGGCAAACCCTTATACCCGCTCTACATTAAGGAGAGGATTGTTTTGGAGACTGTATTCTTCTGTCTGGTCTTCTTTCAACCAACATGCAGGCATTCTTTCATCTTTGGGTTACATCTTTTTGTTGGTAGCATGCAATGTTACTGTGCTGTTGTCGACTATGCTGGAAAGAGTTAAGAGAGAGACAGACAGACATTGAAAATTCATTCATTTTTTGATTGCATTTCTGTGTATTTAGCTTCCAAACAGGATGTTGGCCCTCATCAGTTAGATCAAAGAAGATTTTAAGACCTTATTGGTTTGCCCATAGTATGTCTTTATAGCAGGGGCATAACAATCTAAAAATTGTGCGCCGTTCAAAATTTAGTTTAATTTCAGTTAGTAGATGCTGAATTGAAATTTGAATTTGAATTTAAGGAAGGAAACTTACTAATCAAGTAAGGTTTAAAGAATTGATGAATCTTTGATTGTTGGCTTGATAGAGAGCCCTATTTGAAAGGGGTTTCCTCTTCCTGTCATCCCAATTGAGCTTCCTGTGGGGTGTGGGGAATCAAATTCCAATTCATAAATTGAAAGAGACTTGGTTGTTTAATTCAGAAAACTTTGTGTATCGTATTAGAATTAACATGTTACCGATTTCATATTGGATTAATTGCAAATACAATCAGATTTTGTTACCTCTTAAAAGCTGTTATTTTACATGGATTGCTAAAGTTTTCTTTACCTCTACTGCTAAAGTAGTTTTAAAAGTAACAGGGATTATTTCCCCCAGTCGTGATACTATGGCTTGCTTGATGCTTGTAGTAAAGTACTGCATCGATCTAATGGAAAATAACATGTGCAGAGCAGTCAGAAGTATTTTTAACCAGAAGATAATAGCATAGCCGTGCATGAATCCATTCTGTAATTAAGCATAACTTATGTGCTCTCTTTTTCTCCTCAAGTGCGGCATAGGGAAGGTGCAGGTGAGAATACTTGAGACAGGGAGGACGCAGATCAACCTAAGGAATTATGTCTGCTCCGTGAAATTGAATTTAAAAATGAAAGCATAAATAATATAGTCATGTCCATAGATATCTCCACCTCAGTAGGATATGTGGCAGACAAAGCACTCAAACATCACTCGCTGAGGCGCACACACACAAACACAGATAAGGTTGTCTCAGTGCCTGAAAATTAAGAAATCATTAGAGCCATTCATCATTGTGTTGGTGGGGAAAAAACCTTACTCCTTTAAATAATTACTCTGAATCAAAGGCTAAGTGCAGAGAGATCAAAGTCAGGCATTCTTGAGTAATCCTCAAGTGTTGCAAATCTTCGGTAATCTACCTTGCCAGGTCCCCACTGTTTGACATGTCTTTACTGTAGAAAAGGGAAGGGTGCCATTAATTACTACTTTGCTGTGCAGTTGTTTACTTTCGTTAAACCTGAGTGCTGCTTGATTTGTGGATCACCCTGTTTATAGATCACCCCTGTTTTTTTTATGTGTTTGCATGGACGTTCACACGATGGCTCTGCTTAGCTTGATGTCTGTGTTTGCATTAGCGTGTTTGTCTGCTTGTTCCAGGAGTTAGTAGTGTGTTTGCGTGTGTGTGTTTCTACACCGGGGGAGTGAGGATGAGATTAGCTGTGGACTCGGACAGTTTACTTTTGTGTCGAAACGTATTCTTAAAAAAGTGGATGAAATTGTGCAACGGTGTGTGTCCCTCCCTCACCCCAAACACTGCCGATCCCCCCCACTAAACGCCCACCGTCCTCACCACCTCCAAATCCCAGCGTTGTTTGAATTCACGGCAGGGTCAACGAAGTTCATTCGTGCTTTCTTGACGCTGAACCGAAGAGAGGCTTGTGCACAGGTGGTTTAGGCCCTTATCTGGTAACTTCAAGCCACTCTGTGCTGTAGTGACCAAAGAGTCACTCCTTCACAACGTGCACCGGTGTTCTGGCAAACCTATGAGCCAACTGAAGATTTGTGAGTGGGTGGAAGGTCTTTAATTTTCCTCCAGGTCCTGATCAAGGGGTGGATCAAAGTTACAGAGAGATTAAAGGACATCGGCGAGGCGAACGGCACGCGGAACTCTTTCCTCGCATCGCTCTAATCCAGGCAGCAATCAGCAAAGCGCTGGACCACATGGGAAACGGGGGAGCCCCTTCGAGATGGGAACAAGAGTTTAAAGGTCACATTGGAAATCCAGTAGATTTCGTAGTCATGTGATGAACGACACAGCTAGATATACACAGACGGCCGCTGAATGATCTATGAGCCCCTTGAGCTATCGATGAATGTAACTTGGCCAGTCAGTTGAACAGGATAGAACTGATGAAGCACTTTGAACAGTCTATCCTGGTCATTGACCCCTATTTTAATCTCAGTGTCTACCTCCCAGATAGCCACATGTGCAGGATTTGGCCAGAGAAGAACCCTCATCCCCGCCTGAGGAGGCGGGAAAGGGGATTCTGACCGCAGCGGTGAGGTCATCTTTAGCGGAACCTCATTTTCCTTTAAATTACCCTGGCTGATGACCTCGTCTTTTCTTGCAACAATTAACTCTGATTTGCTCATCAACTGAGCAGAAAAATTACCGCAGGGCAATAAAACAAAGACCACATAGTTAGCCAGGGCCGCTATCTCCCATCAGGGCCGGGACACTTTGAACGTCACCGTTTGCTTTGATTGCAAAGTAGATGCGCTGCTGGTTTTCCTCTGTCAGACGGAGGGCGACTTTGAATCGGGCGTGAGGTAGTGGCTGCTAAACATGACACATCTTACAAAACCACACTTTATCTTTCTTGTCTGCATGTCTCCTGACTTTATTTTAATATCTTTATTTTCCTCCAGTGTTTACGTAACTTTGACGTGCGTTGACAGGGTTTTTTTTTTCCGTGAATTGGGACAACGATTTCGGACGTCATCTCGAAATGGAAAATGAAAAAATAAGAAAAAGGTTGCTGCTGTAATGAATGACTCAATGATTTATCACTAAAATTGGTAGTATTGTTTTTCTTAGACTAAGGCCAGCTCATTTGCATGCTGTAAAAGATGAACTCGGTATAAAAAAAAAAAAAACACGCAACTCTATATAAATAAATGGATAATACTTATCGGATAAGGAAAGCCTCATGGTCAGTGATTAAGCGTGTTTTATGGCATCCGTGAGTGAGACGGGATTTTGATAACAGCGGGGGAACTGCAGTCTCTGTGCTGTGTTTGACAGGACATTGATTTCCCATTTGGCTGGTGTGTTTGGTTCAATCAGTTACAGGTATGTGTGAAGAGCTCAGCCAGGTCAAGATATACCTGGCAGTTCAAACGCTTGCTGAGGAACACAAGATTGCGGGGTGGAGTTTATCGAGGCAAACCCATTAAGTTAAAAGATGATGAAGTAAACGGAGTGCTAAAGAAATGTGGGATCGATAACGTTCCAAGCTTTGTTAGACCTCTGACCCCTGGACTCTGTATTCATAAAAGTGCTGAAACTTTCTTGAATTGTTTTAAAAGAGAAGGGAGTTCAGAACAGCACGATTGCTTCCATTTTAGCTTCTTGTCTGCTTTGGGTTGCGATATTGTCTTCAGAGAGAAGCTGGGGGAAGACCCTCCTGGACACATCATTGTCTGAGCAGCAATTAAATTTTGAATTACTCCGGTGGGGGCAGCCAAACCGTCTGGGATAGAACTGCTATGCTTGCCAATAGAGTTGGACGTTCTTCAGCTTTGATAACACCTGATCTATGTGTCAATATTTTACCTCTACTGTAAGTGTTAATCGCCTCAAAGATGTGAAATGATCTCATAGTGGGTTTCTCGAAATCGTTCAGCCCACCAGGATGATACTTAATGTCTGTGATCTAATTGCCTATGTTATTGTTTTATAATCCCATTTTATTTATGCATTTTGTTCATTATTATGTATTTTCTCTTTGTTACACAGATCAAACTGACTTTGAATTTTTTACAAAATAATATAAGTTTTAGTAGATTTTTATCAAGAGTTTCTAGGTGTAGGTAAGACAAATAAAAAAAGAAGAATATTATTAACCAAGTGTTCTAAAGACCTCAATGTAAGGATGTCAGGCTGTGAACATAAAGGCAAATGTTACTATTTTTCTTTACCAGAAGGGGACAGTGCAGAGCAGATGCCATCCCGCTTGTCTTATTGGTTCTCTGTCCATGCATCGCAAGGTGCTCAGAGACTAGAGAATAGTTATTTGGCTGACTGAGTGTAGCACTGTTGAATGCAGTGAAGGGTTAGAATTTGAGAGTGTAAAAGTAATGCATGCGTTCCCTATACATTCTTAAAAATAAAGGTTCTTTATTGCTATTTATAGTCCTATGAAGAATTGTTTGCATTCGTGGACAAATGGATTGTAATGGATTTTTTTTACTATTTAGAATTCTATTATGTTTTTTCACATTAAGAAAAAAAAAATATCCTCCTTTTGGAGAACAAAAAATGGAACAGTAAAACCATTAATTTTATGTAATTTTATTTAAGTAAGAGTCAAAGGAAAATAGTAAGACACAATGAATTTGTCTTTGTGTACTGGTGTTCTTGACTTTACTTTGAAAAGAAACCAAATATATCATCCATAATTTTATTTTATAATCAAATTGATTAAATTTCATAAAGTAGGCTAAATGTAATTATTATTCCAAAAAAATGCAAGCAGTTTCTTTGAGTGGGAGCTCAAAGAAATAATTATAATTTAAAAACCTAGAGTATGGCATAGTATACAATTTCAGTGTGTGTGTGTAGTGTATTATTCAAGCTTAATTTACCTGCTCACAAAAGGTCAGTAACTGGAACATCACACATTTATTGCCCATATCAAACAATGATGTTATCACTGGGAACTGGATACTTTCCAAAGACAGGAAACAGCAGAGCATGCCACAAATCTTTCTTGTACTTGCATGCTTTGTTTCTCCCCCAGACCTCAATTTTATGATTTTTTTTTTGTTTATGTTTTTTTTTTTTTTTTGTGAAAGTGCGTGTGTTCTCTTACACTAAATGACCAAAGTTGCCCATCAGGATGTTGTAGATATCACAGTACATCAGTTCAGATAATGCACCCTCTCACACTGCTGATGACATAGCTGAGGACTGATTTTGAAGATTTGCCCCTAAATCTGTTAGATTACCCTCATGCACACACGCACAGATGGATACACGCAGATGCAGATATTCCTTGCATGCACATCTCTGTCAGACCTCACGAATCGACACAGATTTATGAAAAAGAGTCACATGCAGCAGTTGTAAATTCCACGTTTTCCTATTTATTCTTTTCTCACACTTTCAAATGATTTTTTTCAGGTTAACGCACTGTGCAATACTTATTTGCTGCAATACTTATCCCCAGATGTTCACAAACAAGTGAAATCCTTCTTTTGTTAGAGGTAAGTGTATGTCTTTTTTTGTCATTCATGCTAAAGTGTATGTCTTTTTTTTTTTAAGGAAAGGGCTTTAGAGAATGCATTGGGAATAGAAGAATTTCACAGTTCAAACTCCATGCCACAGGTGCACTAGCACTTGGGGGTGGGTTTAGTTCATGTGAGCTTAAATCGAGTCTGACACGAGTTTTGGCATTTTTGCAGCACAGATGTGCAGCACAGCCTGTTCAGGCCTGGCCTGCGCATCCCAAAGAGATGGGGACATAGCCACACAGATCTCCCCAATTGGGTTTATTTAGCAAGAAGCTAAAGATTCACTATAGCTTCAGTGAACAGCAGTCTTCTGTTGCCATTTTTCAAACACACACACTGACCTGCCTGACCTGCCATCCAAAAAAGTTTTGCAAGAAAAAAAAAAAAAAAAACATTACCTGCAATAATAGTGCTCATATTTCATATCTTTTACTATTAGCAACAGGTTTTTCTTTGTCTGAAAAGGTAATATGCGGGTGACCTCACTCTGGTTGAAACTCTAAAACTAAAGAAAACTGTAAAACATGAATATAACAAGTGGAGACAGATGTAAATTGACCGGTGCTGTAATCCTGGCTTTCTTCTGAAGTCTCTGACATGTTTACAAAACTCAGTTCATTCATAATGAGTTGTGAATGTTTAAAATAAAAGGGGTTAAACAGAGTGACAACAGGTTATTTGCTGAATCTGATATTAACTCACCTTTCTGAGACCCTGGGTGAAACCGTGCAGCTTTCAAATCCCACAAGACTTTGCTCTCTGGTCAGCACTTGAAAGAAGCTCGTAAATTCCACAGATTAGTTTAACATGACACCATGCACACTTCTGATTTTATGATCATCTTTTTCCTCCTTCAAGGGTCTTGTTAAAATAGCTTTCCTCAGTCTCAGTTCAGTCTCAATCTGAGAGGAACCACTGATAAAGGTAATAGATAAGGGATGTGGTGTTGTTAGTAAACCTAATTGCCCTCTTTTTAGGATAAATTGCTGCTTAAGGACTTGTCAGTCAACTTGTTTTGACCCTCCTTCATTCCTCTTTCTTTCTTTTCTGTATGACATACATTTCTGGCATATAAAAAAAATGAGCAGTAGTATTTAATCCAAAAAAATAACATATTTGACTGATGTGTGAAAATGACTCGACACGCATTTTAAATATGTGGGCTTTATTCATGAAACACGAGCCAAATTAATTTCTGTGTAAATCGCTCATAAATCAATCATTGCATAATTCTGTGGTTTTACGTACGGTTTACACAGAAATTTGTTCTCCTCACGTTTCATGAAAAAGGCCCGGTGTGTCTTTCAGTCAGTCCGTTTCTCTCTCTCCTGTGTATTTGAGAATATGTACTTGCCAGAATGGTTAAAAACGTTTAAAAACGGCTTTGAAATAGTTTCCGATCACGTCTTGGATCACTTCTTATCTCATGACAGAATCTTTATCTTGATGGACATTTAAGTCATTATTATCAGCTGTGTTTTCTTCCAGCAGTGTAAAAGTTTTTACTCATTTTGAAAAATAGCAGTAGATTTTCAGCGCACCAAATCCTATTTTATGTAAAATTATTAATTATAGATTGTGGCTTATTGACAATCTCTCTCTAGTCTAAAATATCTC
>JAUMHP010000065.1:5973922-5990739 GCA_032361065.1 Enteromius trimaculatus
TATATATATATATAGTTATGTCTGGACTTCCGTTTTGGATTGACGCTGTACAATTTCAAGTCAGTTTACGTAAGTCTGCCGCATGCACAAGTGGTATTGTACATTTTTTGGGTGCCTTCATGCCATTACCTGATTTGCATAAATCAAGGTGTTAAAACATAGCAGACGGTAAGCACAAATAAACAATGCTATCATTGGACACAATTCATTATTGAATTCTCCAACAGTATGTTTATTTAGAAAAGAATGTTTGTGCAAGATGTCGTAGAATCCTCATTCCAAAGACGTTTGTAATGACAACCACCGAGCACTCAGATGAGTGAACTAACCTGTACTGGGTGGTTTGTTCCTAAAATATTTCAAAATGTTATGAAAACATTTTGTAGGCTCATTGGTTAGGAAAAACTCATTTTTGGACTTAGACATGTTTTACTCCCACAGAGTTCTTATACACTGCCCATTAAACTGACCGACATGTAACACGTAACTCAGAATACCACAAAGAATCAGTTATTCATTAGACGGCAATGCGCCGATTTTAAACATGTGTTGATTCCAGCCGCATGCCGTAAACATGTCTGTGCAGTTTTGTGTGAGCGGTGCAGATGTTTCTGCCTTTGATAATGCCATTATCTCTGGGACTATAATTACCAACAACGAGTCTTGCATGGTCATATGAGCCTCTGCATTCTTCAGCATATTTCTCGCAATGCTTCTTTTTCTGTTCTTTTTTTTTTTTTACAGGAGCAAACAGCTGCTTTATCCCAGAGGCAGTGTCCTCCTCCCAGACTAACATTAAACATAGTCTTTACCTTCCTGAAACCAGAGAGCATCTGTGCCTCTTCCTGGCAGAGAAGTCTGCTTACAGCTTTCTGCCGAGAGGTGGGGCGTTGTCAGGGAAACCGCTTCATTAGGGGTGTCATTAACATCCGCGCTAAACAATGGATGCTATGGTGATAGACTCACTTTCAGTGTGCTAAGGGATGACATTATGCAGGTAATGGGATGTGTCCGCGTTGTTTTTCATTACTGTGTTGTGTCTAATACCAAATTATAAAGACAATGTCATATTGAAAACAAAGCGGAGGATGTAATCGCAGTCTGTTCAATATATTTTTTATATTTTCGTGTATAAACAAACCATTGATCTTTTTAAATCTGAAAATGTACATGTTGAACAGACTATACTTCTATCCCAGACATCTTTGTTTCTATTTCCTGAAAATTAAAAGGATAGTTATAGCCAGAAATAAATGTTACGCAATCATTTACTCACACTCATGATGTATGAGCATGGCACCAGCCAAGGTCATGGGTTCAAAACATACAGAATGTGTGAACTGATCAAAATTTGTATCTTAAAGGTATAGCTCACACACCAAAAACTACCTTTCTGGGTCTTGAGCGTGATAGTTGCATTGCTGTCTTTTGCAGGGTCAGAAAGCTTTCAGATTTTTGATGATGAACGAAGGTTTGCAACGACATGATGGTGCCTAATTAATGACAGAATTTTCATTTTCAGGTGAATGAACCCTTTAAATCATAGGTATTCAAGCTCCTGGGGACCCACTGTCCTACAGAGTTTAGCTGCAACCCTATTCAAATACACCTGATGCAGCCAATCAGGTTCCTCAAAACTGCTTGAGAATACACAGGCAGGTGTGCTGAAGCAGGTTGGGAAAAAAAAAAAAGACACATTCTCTGATTAATGTGCAATGCATCAGTTACTTGCTTGTATTGCATAATACATTTCAACAAATAACTGTATTTGTCAAATTGAAATGCAGTATGTCCTTATTGATAATAATTGAATTTAGGGAACTCTATGCAATGTTTTTCAGTCATATTTGGGTTTTGACTCATGACTGACATGTGATGGAAAGTGTAGTTTGATGGCTGATCCCAGGGCTGACAATTGCTGGTTCGAGTCCTTTGCAAAAGCACCAGGCCATAAGTCTATACACTGTAAAAACTGACTTTAAAGTAAAAAAAAAAAAAAGAAAATACTGTTTCAGTACTTTTACTTGCCATTTCTTTTGAATTATTTGTGAAATTAATTAAATATTTCTTAGTGTTTCAAAGCAGATCCTGCAGCAAATCTTTACCATATCAGCTGTTAATTTTACATAAAGCCAATGTTGAAATGTAGTTTCGTCAAATCGTAATCATCCTTTCTTTTTGCATTCGGGTTTTACACTAACCCAGTCTGTATTCACTCAGTTTTTCCTGCTTTCAGACGCCGCAATATTGGCACAGATTCAAAGACGCACAAAGAATCGGGTACATTAGTCTTTGGCATTTATGAATGGCCTAAATCAACAGCAAAGTGTTCCGAGCAGGTCTTCTGATATGTCTCATTCGTTTGGTCTGGGAGCCCAATGACAGCTTGATTTGGCTTTAGATTGCCACAAATCATTTGTCAGGCCTTTTCGTGTGGGCTGTCAGACCAATTGACTGGCACGCTGATCGATTGTCCTCCACGTGTCAGTGCCTGCTTCTGACACACATGCGCAGCGAACTGGCAGACTTGATTTCGAAGATGCCTGCTGAAAATTTAGACGTATGAAGAATAGACCCGGGGCAGATATTTGTGTGAGCGCTAATAGAATGTGAAGGGAGAGCCAGATATTTGCAGTGATACGAGGTGAGCGGGAGCAGCTGTGTTCGCTATGTGTACATACATGGAATGCAACACTGCGTCCCAAAGCATACGTTAGTTTTAAAACAAATCGCCTATAGAAACAGATGAGATGTGCAAATACACACCCACCTGCCCACTTACACACACACACAAACATGGGTAGGCTGCACTCCTGGGTGGGCCGTGTATTGTACGAGACAGGTCCCAGTGCATGAAAAGTGAGACTCTGTCAAGGAGAAGCATTGTGTGTGTGTGTGTGGTGATCGTTCAGCCCAGCCATTCCTAAGGATATATGGTGAAATAGATTTCTCCAGGGGAGAGGTGTGTGTATGTGTGTTCGCCCGAACACATGGCGAAATGGAGGCCCAGCAGTGAGTGGATCAGTAAGAGGGTGGACTCTCTACGCCTCTCGCCCAGCCAAAGATACAACACACGTTCCACTCAATCCCGTCATGACCTCAACCAGTGCTGGGAGACAAACACCCGTGCTCTGCGCTATTCCTGAAGGAAAACTCACCACTCCGGGCATGCAACGAATGACTCAGCACTCCGCCTCGTACGTGATGGTCAACCTGGAGTGCTCCGGTCGTGATGACATCACTGCGAAGGTCAGTTCCCACCCCGCCATGGGCTGCGGCGTTAATCAGAGTCAGATTGAGCAGGGAGGGGAGAGGACAAACACTCTACGATTTCAGCTGTACATGCTATGACAGAACCATTTCCATGGAGAAATATCCCCAAACTCGAGCCCAGGTCAACAATTCCCAGACAATTAATGGGTACTAGTGCAATTAATATTCTGGGAATTTTTACACCATTGTTATTCGTTTCTTGTGAACAGACTGACTTCAGTGTACAGCCTGAAATAACATTGTTACATGCAAAAGTATTTATACTGTACATAAACAATCGTTCAGAATTTGTTGGGGTCGCTAAGATTATTTAGTGTTTATGAAAGATGTCTCTAACTCTAACAGAGGCTGCATTTATTGGATTAGAAATACAGAAAAACTGTAATATTGTAAAATGTTATTGTTTTCTATTGTAATATAATTTAAAATGTAATTTATCATGTGACCAAAAGGTGAATTTGCAGTATCATTACTCCAATCTTCATTATCACATGATCCTTCATAAATCATTCTAATATTGTGATCACACCAGATTTCCCAAAAGATAGCAATTTTTAAATGAAATGAAAAATGAGAAAATGCTTGCGAAAAAATATATCTTTATTTTTATTATTTTTTTCATTTTTATTTTGATTAAAGAAAGTACTAAAAACAGGATAGACTGAAATTTAAATCTTTTATAACATAATTTATTGTCACTTCTGATTAATTTTATATATCTTTGCCAAATAAAAGAATGGGTTATAGTTTAGAAAAGTTAACGCTTGTTAACTATTAACTACAAGTTTTGTTAATAGTTAGTAAGGTAGTTGTTCAGAATAAGGCATTAATATGTGCTTAATTAGCAATAATAAATGGCTAATACTCATAAGCAATAAGCAACTAATAGGTTTAACTGTAAAATTAAGTGTTACCAAAGAAGGTGCTTAAAAAAAATAATAACATGTATAAACGGTTGCAAACAGCAAACTAATCAATTGCGATCAATGGCTAAAACGGCCCAAATTGGAGATTTTTGCCCAAATGTGACCCATATCTGATTTTCTTATCATAGTCTGAACAGCACAGTTCCAATTTGTTCAAATCAGGGCCAGGCCACTTTCATATGTGATCCTAAATCGGAAACATATCCAATGTTTTGCAATCCGACTTCAGTCTGAATGGCTGTTGCATGTCATGCGCTTTTACATCGAAATTCTGCGCTGGAGGATTAAAATTCTTCTTCTTATCACTTCGCTATTTAGGCTCTGATTGCACATTAACTTAAAAATCGCTAAACACACACTAACACAAGCAGCGTTCCTTTTTTATTTCAGCAAACACACTGCATCTGACGTCATGTCTTTTTCTGCGCATGCAGGTTATTTCAGGGCTGTATACAGTTCACACATGAAAAAAATTGGATCTAAAGATCTGCAGTGTGAACTAAGCCAATGACAGCGCTGTGAGATTTTAAATGTTGTCGAACACAAACATGCCTCCTTTCCACACTGCATAGATCAAATAGTGGTTAGATGCATCAAAACCAACATATATCCAGTGTCGAGTCCAGTGCATTTTCTACATTTTAACTGTGTAGAAAGGCCTCTCCTCTAATGTGGTGCCCATATATTTAGGAGAAAAATTATTTTGAATGCATTTTGTTTCTTTGTGAATTATCCGTTAGAGAACTAGCAGTTGCTACATTGATGTTGGCCAGTGGTGTGAAGACCACAGAAGCAGTCAGGATCACTTGAGTAACACCAAACCCATCGTCGTCATTAAAGTTTCTCCCAACGGAGCCGCTCTCAAACTGATTCATCACAGTTACTTGCCATTAGGAATAAACTCAGCACTCATAACTAATAACAAATGCCAAAACATCTCACCTCGTTGACAGTAATGGTCTATGTGAGATTTAGGTGAGCAGCAAAATAAATCACTGAATTCTAGCTGATGAATCACTGTTCTGGAAGTTTGATGAGGGCTTTTAAGAGACACTGAAGATACCGCATGGGTGTCCGTACAAACAGAGCTTGGTTACAACCAAATTCCATTCCTGTCATGGGATAGCAACATACAGTAAATGCGATTGGTTCCCAGTTGACAGCTTCAGATTTGATTACTGTTAACGCTATTGTAAGAAATTCTTTTTCTCTTTAAATACCATTGAACTGCCTTTCAGATTGTTAATATATGAAGGAACTGGGCTTATTTAGTAGCAGAGTAAACAGTATACATCATCCATAATGGTCCGAGGCTGTGATGCGTCCCCACTGGTGTTGACAGTGCGGTCACCACTTAACCTACCTGCTCTAATGTTGACCATTGGCCCGTGAAGCTTCATCAGGTTTATGAGAGGGAAAGACCTTAAAAGCTTATTTATGAATAGTGAGTGTTTACCCTGTTCTTTTAAATGGATCTCTGAGGGCAACAGGAGAGTGAGTGGGAGAGAGAGAGAGAGAGAGTGGGGGGTGAGCTGGGTTAGATCAATAGATGAGAGTAAGAAAGCAATAAGAAGTCACAGCAGCGCTTCATTTGTGCAGATCCAACACCTCTGGAACTGGATGTAGGACCTATTTTAGTAATTCATCCACCTTGCTGAGAGTTGTATATATGTATGTAAAAACATGCTTGGGACGTAAAATATGCACAAGCTTTTTTGGGGGGTTGATATTAAGAATGTAATTGAATGGCCTTTCCAGCAAAATAGGTTTGATTCGGGTGGCAAATGATCATATGTAAATCAATGCTAATTAAAAAGAAAAAAAAAAGCTTAGAGTATAGACATATTCATTAGAAACGGGACGGATGTAACTATGTTGGATCATGCTTCGGATGTTACCATCACTTCCCCTCCCCAACCTGCTGGATCCATGACTAATGCGCCCTGTGGCCAGATTTCATAATTTACACAGAATGAAGAAAGACGCTACTTAATTTGTGAAGTATGTTTAGAAATTGTTCTTAATTGGCGGTGTTTCTGCCTTCCTCAGAACAATCCTTCCCTCCCTGTACTCCTAAACATGAATTAATGTAAATTCCAGGCGTTTTCTCGCTCTGCTCTGACGCTCCGTCTCACCGGCGCTGGAATCTCGTAGGGGTGTGTGAATCTTGCAGTAATGGCATTCCTGCCCAGCTACATTACCACTACTTCCCAGCCATCCATCAGAAGGCAGTAGTGAAGTGTTATGAGCCACGAACGGGGCTGGAGCAGTGGACAGGGAGGACCGGACAGCAGATAGCTACTGATATTAGCACCAGACCTGCGGTAGCAGTATAGCAACTCCTTAGCCTTTTCAACTTGAGCAATCTAAAGGCTCTGAGGTGTCAAGATTAGAGGGCTGGAGAATGCACCGCACAGTCGCAACACTTTGAGATGGGATCCTGTGAGGACATGAGTATTGCATTTACATGAATTTTGACAATTTTGTTATGTTTTTTTTTTGGTTGCCAGACATTTAATCAGTTATTTGTTTTCTATCTCTGTTGTGTCATATTCAGATGCTCCTCCCATATTCACAGAATTGTTCAGAGTTATATTTTAATGAAACAGAATCACAGTGCATTTTACTTCCATAATATGTTTTCAAGACGCATATTTTTTAATTGTAATATGATATAATATAATGTAATGAATAATATGATATATGTGTACACACACACACACACATATATGTATATATATAAAATTTATTAATTTTTCCTCAGTTTTATTACACAAAAGCAAAGCAAACATAGTGCATCTCATTATACACACACACACATATATATATATATACTTTGTTATTCTGAATCAATCAGAAGAGATGTACATTTGCAGCTTGTTACATAATAGATTATTTCAAAGATAAGAAATGTTTTCGAGTCTTAATATGAATTGCATTCTGTTACATAACCATGTGCAGGAGTATATTAATAGCATGCAAATATTGTGGATATGTTTTCTGCATGAAATCCCTGGAGCAGTGACAGAGTGATCACATCACTGGACACTCAGTTAGTCATGACGAACCCCTCCTAACTACTATCTGTGTGTAAGATATGACATCATCACACTGTGATTTCTGCTTTATCTTATTGTGACATCATAATTCTATCAGCTGGTCGACTCCCAGCGATGAGACTGCAGGAGCGATGGGTTTGAGGTGTTTCAGAGGGGTTCCTCCACTGACAGTGACATTGTACACACTCACAGATGCAGTACAAATGCATGCACACACACACACACACAGATTGTACTAAAGGGAGTTTCAGAGTGGCGTAAAGCAAAACAAATGGGTGTGTTCCTGTGTATATCTGTTCCTCAGAATGCACTATAAATCAGTGAAGAAAGTTCTGAAATACTGAACAATAACAGCTTTCGCATGTGTTTGAAAAACTGATGTTTCGAAACATTATTGGAGTGTTTTACAAGAAAATACTTTTGCGGTTTTTCTACACTGATAGATTTTTCATTCAGAAATTGTGAGTTGTAAGCCGTAAATCAATCAAAGATTGTTGGAATATGTTTTATGAGACAAGGTGATTGTTTACATTCACATACAGCTACATAACACACAGCATTAAAGGCAATACTGGAAATGGGGCACTTTAAAAAAATAAAGGTTCTTTACTGCCATCGATGGTTCCATGAAGAACTTTTCCATCACTATGAAATCTCCCAATTTGGTACACTGCTTGTTTTGTGTTTGTCTGTAGTGCTCTTTTCAGCACACACGGCTCTCTAAAATAAACTACAGCTTAAAAGCAAGCTCCACCCATGGCCTGCAAATGCATGACCAATTAGATCAAGCATCCACCTAGTATTGGAGGGACACTCCAGGAATGGTTATGTAAACCCGATCCCTTCAGAGCATTGCTCATCCCGTTGTACAGTGCTCCAAAGGGCAGCTACCTAACTACTTAGTCACCACTAAAGACTATGAGAAATGCCTTTCCTCCTTTATAGACAGGAGCGTTTAATCCAGATCAAAGGTACACAATCAAATGTATGCTAGTGGATCCTTTCTACGTCTTTCTTTCTGGCTTTTTCTACCTCTTTAAACTCAGCTTTATGCTTTCAAGAATAAAACTAATAGCTGCAGCCATCCTCAGACTGCTGTTATGTTGCTATTTGGGGTGTCTGGTTTAAGGTTTGGGGTGGTTAAAATGGCGATTAAAAAGCATAAAAATCAGGGCTGTCATACAAATTAAAGCAGAAGTTGTTTCACTTGCACAATAAGCATTCTTCATTTGTCAAACTGCATCAAAATGCAAACTGAAATAATAATTAATAGCATTAAGTTGAAAATATTTAATATTTAGGCCTATGTATTTATTTGACATGTTAAATGGCTACTGACTTGTTTAAATGGCAACTTAATGAGCTGAATATCCTTGGAGCCTTTTTGATATAGGCTGGAAACTATTTTTTACTGGAAATTTGATGTTGCTTTTAGAGAGACATTTCTCTTAGTAATCTTAGATTAGAATCAGACAGTGTTTACACTAGACACACAGAACTTGCTGTACACTTTGAAGGGCGAAGATCTTCTCGTCACTCAGAAGGTAAAGCTCTCAAAAAAACTATTTAAGAGGTTTGTTCTCAGGATGAGTATACCATCTAAACTCAATGTCCGACCTATGCTCACCACTAAACCAAAACCTGTTGAACTAACTCTGTGACACTTTGTTGTTCTGTTCCAAAACCTTAATGAGCAACCGTCATATGCAGCTGACTTATAAGACAGCATAATAACTGCATCATAACGGACTGATTTGGTGCAATAAATGATCCATTAAAGGAATAATTCACCCAAAAATAAAAATGTTCTCCCCCTCATGCCATGTTTGTTTTTTGGTTTTTATCAAAACAGATTTGGAGAAATTTAGCATTCCAGATTTACATTATATGCTCACAAGTGCCATCAGAATGAGAGTCCAAACACTCCAGTCCATCATAACATCTAGTAAAATTGGTGTTGTCTGAATTAGTGGATAAATATGTATGTATCAAGCATTGTTCTACACCATAGTTGATGGATTTTGAGGGGATGGACTTTTAGAGGACATGTTATTATAGATTATGGACTTATATTTTCTCCGGAAGTGCCTTAATAATACTTTTCACTTCAGAAGATGTTGATGGGCTGGAGTCTTGTCACTGATGAATTACTGTGGTGTTTTTATCAGCTTTTTGGACTTTCATTCTGATGGCACCCATTCACTACAGACGGCCCATTGTTGAGCAAGTCTCCAAATCTGTTCTGAAGCAGAAACAAACTCATCTATATCTTGGGTAGTAAATGTGTATTTTTTGAGTGAAGTAATCTTTTAAAGTGCTGCTTCTGTCTTTCAAACGGAGCCTGCCTTTTCCCATATTTTTTGTTCTTATCATGACTTATTATATGCTCTTATGGAAACAGTGAAGTGGATTCAAGTGACCAGCTTACTGAATTCTTCAAAGTTCAGACGTTATGTATGCAACAGCAACGTGATCCGTTTGGATCGGAGTCTTTTGTAAGGTCAGTTTTGGGCGATGGTGTAAGGCAGGGAGTTAGTCATACATCAAGGAAATCTACTGCTGGAATAAATTTCACACAGACTAATAAAATAAAAGTCATGTGCTTTAAATGTTTACATGACTTCTACATATTAATAAAGGACTGTTGGATTAATTGAGCATTAAACATTTAATGAAAGAAGATTTATAAATCCTGGTAACCTGATAGACTCCTTGTAGCAATCTTGTGTCTTTTGAGAGGGAAAAATATTTAAGATAACATAATAACTATGTAAATCCATTGCTAGAAAAATAAACTGAATTTAAATAGAAAAGATTTGGCAGATTTTGGATTTTTATAAAGTTATAAAGTCAGGATTGCAACTTTATATCTTGGAATTCTGACTTTAAAACATAATTGTGTGATATAAAGTCGTAATTCAGACCTTTTTTCTTAGTATCGTAAGATTTAAACACATTTGCAAATTATAAAGTCCACTTTTGAGGGGAAAAAAACTGATGTGTTCTCAGAATTGAAAATCGAACTTTATATCAATTATATTAAACAATGAGTTTTTATCATGCAATTCTGAGAAAAAAAAAAAGATTTGTGAGAGACAGATTTTGTGAGAAAGTCACGATTACCCTACAATGGCAGAAAAGGGCTTCTATATATTTTTCTTTACAAGTAATGTTTCATGATATATTTCATATTTGATATTATTTTAAAATACTTTATACATTGTAAGACTTTTTTATTTGGCAAAAGTAAATGTGTCTTGTTTTAAGAATAAATATTTTTATTTGAAAACGGGATAAAAACAAAAAATAATAGACAAGTTTTGCTCAGTTCAAATTGATATTTCACTCTTCAGTAGCATGAATAAATATTAGGATTGTCAATCGATTACCTTTATAACTTATTTAAATTCAGCACAAAGTTATGCTTTTTATTTGCTTCACTAGCACAATAAACGCTTTGGAACTCACTGCAAATCTGGAATAGTTGATAAATGCTCAGTAGCATGTACAGTTATCTCTGACTTTCTGACAGATTTATTATCTTTTTCAGCTTGTGCAAGAACATTGGCCAGAAATGTAGTGAAGCAACTGAAATAGGCCTGACCAGTGTGGCTCAAACACAGAGCAATACGAACTGAGTAAGTACTTAAACGTCCTGTAAATAATGCACCTAAGACTGGAGCAATCGCCTGATGTTGCTGTGATTTACTTGGGTTTGAATATAATTACAGGAACATAGTGTGGAATTCGTGAACACCCAAACTTTCAGCAGCCTGTCATCGGAATAGCTTCATATGATAAGCATGTATGTGAACATACTGAATGACGCAGGGATGTTCGATGAAATCCCTTCAGTCTCACACAGATGAGTAAGTTGGCGATGCCAGAAGGAGATCAGGTGTAAGCTCATGTTGTATAGGAAGAGATTAGTCCTGTTGAATGTGTGGCTTTGTTTACGGCTCCCTGAGACACTTATGGACACTCTCATTTTCGGCTGCACTGAACATGCTGTGGCCAAAACCGTTTGTTGAGCTATTAAAAGCCAGCGGTACATTACCAGCTCTAAGCTTTATCTTTTTACACATGCTCACATAATGCCGGAGATCAAGACGGGTCCTCCACAATGTGCCATTAATTTCATCTTTCAGGCCTCCTTATCAAAATATTTTGTTTCAGCTTCCATCAAAATATTTCAGTAACCTTGGAACCTGTCAAAACATTTGGGTATTGTGGAGTTTACCTGACGGCAAATGATTCCTTCGGAAATCGCTGCCTGAAATATTCTCCCCATTGCAGATGAAAGGGCTGCGTCCTTTAAACAAAGGTGTACTTGAGTGAGCAGAGCCAGGCTGAACTCTGTATTGAACCGTGACGTTACTGAAAGCACCAGCCTTTGACTTGCCGTAGACAAGCTAAAATGGGCCGGGAGGAAATGTGACTAAGCAATGTTTAACCTCTGACCTGTCTATCTGTCTGCTTCTTTCCCTCCCTGTCTGTCTCTTTCTCTGGGAAACCTTTGTAAGCAAATACATATCAGTGCGTCACAGATATGTAAACAAAAAACTACAGTGTTGCTGTCACAATTACTATTATTAGTCTTTTATATCTTGCTGCAGGATTGATTATTGCTATTATTAGTCGTTTAGTCTAAGCACTGCCTTTATATCTGTTGCAGGATTCATTTTAAAGTGCAGTTAAAATTGTATGCAATTAAAATGTGCCTTATTTTGGCAGTAGAGGACTTTAGAGGTTTGTATTTGGCCTGTGCATTTTGCAGTTTGTAGTTTTATTTCCTGATAAAATGTTAATAAATTAACCTAGCTGTTTGGTGCTGTAAAATATACTAATAGCCATCATGTAAATGTTGCTCTTAATTATATAAAAATTAAAAAAAATAACATGCATTGTCCTGATAAATACAATAGTATTTTTCTGATCATGCACATGCTTCACCAACTCAGTTTTGGTTTTAGTTACAATTACCAACACTTGTGCAATGTTTTTAAAGATGAACTGAGTATTTTTTCTGTCTTAACCTTTCTCTGCCTTTGAACAGCCCCTTTTCTCAAAGACCACTTTTCATGGTCCAGTTAAGTCCCAGTGGATAAAGCTAAATCCCACCCTTTAACTACATCCATCGCGACTCGGCTGAACCATGATTGTTCATTCATTACCGTTTGACTGAAATATTACCCAAGTAAAAAAGGTTGTGAATGCCATTTTATGTATGCTTTCAAATGTCGCTGTCCAAAATGTAAAATGTATGAAGTGAATAAAAATAAACAAATTACGAACACCAAATACTGTTTCTCATTTATTATCCCATTTTTTTCTTAAGTAACTATTATTGTAGAATTAAAACAGGTGTTGAATGTCATTTCATGTAGTTTGACTTATATCTTCAAATGCTACCGACCATAGTGTGCAACTAATGGAAATAATGAACTAATTTGACGAAACAGGCATCTTTGTATTTAACACGCATTCAATATTTCACAGGTTCTGCACGTGTATCTGGGATGTTTGAGCAGCTGGTCTCTCTTAACGGAGAGAGATTTTCTCACAGGGTCTGTCTCCTGAGGAAACACCTCTGCGGCATGTAAGATGACCACACATCTAGCACAAACCAAATGCTTTCGTCCCACCACCCATCTGTGTGTTGAAATTTCCCCATTCTTGAACGGATGCCAGTGCAGCCATATAGTTTGGCTTTGTGCGAACCTGCTTGTTTGGGCCGTATACCCAGCAAAGCTTCTTCTGTCACAGAGCTGTCACAGTCTGCCCCTCTTCTCAACCTGCCGAGATTCCTCAGGGATGGAATAATCACAGGTGAGGCTGCAGCCTGACAGTGAAGTGAAATAACCCTATATTGTATAAACATTACATCACTGCTTCTATAAGTTGGGTCTGGCAGTGGTCCACATTTTATAAGCTCTCGTGTGCTTGAGAAAAAAGGAAGTGGGTTTTACTTCAATGTCCATTTCCTCCCACAAACCACAAATGCTAGACAGACAACATATATAATCTTTGCAATAGAGTGGAGCAGGGATGATATATTTTTGTAGGCCAAAACCTTGAAATTCGCATTTTAGCACTTCTGGTTCCATTGTCCAGAAGTCAATGATTTTTTTAAATAATTGCTTTTTGGTTAAATGCCTGAAATGAGTTCACAAGCTCAACATATTTTACACTTTATTCCACAACATAAATACAGTAATAAACCCTTAGAATTTTTTATGCTTTTCTTTAGTTTGAAGAGGGGTTGCTAACAAGCGTTGCTTATAAGTGTCTAAGTGGGACTATACAGACTTTTTGGGGGAAATTAAACATCATCCAACCGAACACATGCACAATCTTACTGCATTTATAATCAAGCTCTAGTAAACTATTGTAACTCAAGCGTCAAGGAAAATAGTTTTAAATGCAAGAGTAAGAAGCTTCACAGCAGTGACACAGTGTTTCACAGTTGTTTATAGTCGACATTTAGCTTTTTATTTCTGGTGAGAAACCTCCCAAAACAAAAGTAGTAACTGCATAGCAAAACACATGAGAATCATACCAGTGACCACTATTTCTCCTGTAATGTTGGTAATAATGTACATTAGTATTAGACTGAATGTGTGCGTATGTAAAGGATAATGCACCAATTAGCTGTGCATTAAACAGTTTTAATGCATGATGTAGAGGCCTCCGCAGAGTACATTAAAATCATCAGTCTTGCTTATACCATGGTAATCTTTTAGCATTGACAAGTTAAAACTGTGTAATGTTATATTTGACCAAAAGGATAACAAATGAAATGAAATAGAATGATATGTGTTATACAGAATTACAAAGACTTCTTCCACAGACTGTCCATTTAATTTCAAATGGCGTCTTTGACAACAGTCTTATATAAAAGTGAATTGCATTCCGAATCTGACATACTTTTTTTTCTATGATTCCACGGATTTACCTGTTTCCGTCTGCTTTTTACCAGTAATTTTTTTGCCAGCACAATGTGTGCACAACTGCAAGTGATATCTACTCCAAAGTGGTCTATATCCACCTTTTTTCTGAACAACTGATGGCTGCCACCATTATAGATTCTCATTTACGTTTGGGTGCTCTCATGTTCTGGTCTCCAGAAAAAGCCATGTTAAAATGGTAAAAAGATTGACTGAATTAATTCATATAAAGCTTTTTCAGTATAACTAAATATAAAAATGTGCACAGGGTGAATCTGTGGCAAAATCCTGAAAACAACCCAATAGGGACCACAACACTGTCAAGTGATGAAACTATAATGCCATGTGCTTTTGGAAACTATTATCATACGTTTAACACTTTATTTCACTTGGAATTTGGAATATGTCATAATCATAATCAAGTATACTGATGTGTATGTATGTATTTATATATATATATACAATATTATGCATGAGTGCATGTGTAGGCTATATGTATGTACAGCCTTCTCCAACCTATTCTAACAGATATTGGTATATGTGTGTGTGTGTGTGTGTGTGTGTATACAGTATATACTCCAACCTACAGTAACTGGATTTGAAGCTCACAGAAAGGTGATTCACCCTTTCTTTGTCACATAACATTTCCTTATTTTGACTCGCCATGATATCGGAACCTAGCAAAATTTCACTTATTTTGTCTCCTTAACAATAAAAGCGGATGAAACTGTCTTTTTTCACTGAAGGACAGAGTAAGTCTGAGAGAGAGAGAGACAGATTGTTCAGAATGATACGGCCCTCAGACCACAGCTGAGAAATGGTGCGTTTTTGTTTATGGAGTGAGCGTGAATATATTCCAGACTTTATTAAATTGTGAACTCAGTGGGAAGGAGAGAGGACCGAATAGCACTTTGGAACAAAAGGCCTCAAGTTTCATGTTATGTCTTGGTTACAAATGACACAGCTTAACCCGGGATAGGAGACAAAGGCATAAATTGAATCTGGCCCCAAACCACAGACTCCTTAAGTGAAGGAAGGACACATCTGCAACACTTCTCTGACACCGTGAAGTGATACTCTTTTATATTGTTATGGTTAAACTGACGCCCCGAGCCAAGGAATGGCAGAAAATGGATTTCCACCCTTCGACTTTTCCAACTTTATCCAGCAGATTTCTCAACAATGAGGAGATCATTCCTGAGTCATCCGAGCTTCAGTGAGTCTGCAACAGGCGCGTGAATGTTCTGGAATGTGCATCATAATGAAAAGGCATCAATATTCCCAGTTCGTGGTTGCGATTTAACATTGTTTTCCATGCCAAGAAAAGAGCCATCAAACACAGATGACTCCTTTTGCTTCTTTTGTTATTCAACTCATTAATAATTCTGGTATACCTCTGATCTCCTATTGAAATTAAATATATTCCCAGATGTTTTTCTTGTCAGTTCTACCACTCCTGTCTTGAACATCTTTGCTATTGTATAACTTATGAGCAGGAAAACCTGCAGCCTTTAATAGGCTAAAGAAAACACAGGTTTGCCATCAATCACTGCAGTGCGGCTACACGACAAAGCAACACCTACAAATTGGCTTTGAATTGCTAAATAGTGAAATCAGTGTTTCGGGGCAGGGCGGCTTTTTTTCTGCTGGAATGAATCACTAAAATGTGACATTCATCTTTTTGATGAGTTTTGCTTTGATTAATGAGTGTCTGAGAGTGGAAAGTCCCTATCAAGCATCAGGAAGAGGGCAGGCGTTTAATACGCAGCACTCATCAGAAATCAAAAGTCTTCCTGAGAACAGCTTGCTTGATTTTTTTTTTTTTTTTTCTTATGCAGAAGTTGTCAGCATGCCACCAAAAATCTCTTTCTCATTCTTAACTAACAAGATGTCACATTTTAGTTGTTTGATTTTTTTAATAGCACCTTCAAAGTGCCTGTGTGCAATCCTGTGTTTTAGCTGTGATATGACCATTGTTTTGTTTCTAATGCAAAGGTTATTAAAGATTCATGTAAAAATTACTTTTATTTTCATTTATGTTCACGTTTATAATATTGCATATAGTAATTATTATGGTAACACTTTACACACACTTATGTATGTATAAGTGTGTGTAAATGTATGTCTTTTCCAAGAATAAATCTTAATCAATCTTAATAATCTTATTAATAGTAGCTGTTAAATATAGGTATTGGGGATTAGGGATGTAGAATAAGGCATTAATATGTGCTTAATTACTACTAATAAATAGCTAATATTCTAGTAATATGCAAGCTAATAAGTAACTAATAGGTGTAACCATGAAATAAAGTGTTACGGTTATTATTAATAGAAGTGCTATTAGTATTAATAATACTAATAATAATAACTTGGATACAAGTCAAGTCAAATCACTTTTATTTATATAGCGCTTTTAACAATACAGATTGTAGCAAAGCACTGAACATTATCAAATAGGAGAACAAAGTGATGGTAATGACGAGAGTAAACTGTTTATTTATCAAATGCAGAGACGGTCTCTGTAGTCAAAATGACGATAATCACTAGAAATCAGGTGTCCCCAACTAAGCAAGCCAGAGGAGACAGTGGCAAGGAACCAAAACCCCATCCAT
>JAUMHP010000065.1:6003660-6015439 GCA_032361065.1 Enteromius trimaculatus
AAAATAAAATAAAATAAAATAAAATAAAATAAAATAAAATAAAATAAAATAAAATAAAATAAAATAAAATAAAAAATTATACAGTTCTTCTAAGCGACTCAGAATATTAGAACAATTTCTGACGAATCATGTGACACTGAAGACCGCAGTAATGATGCTGAAAATTCAGCTTTGACTCAAAGGAATTAATAACATCATAAAATATAAAATATTCCATTATAAAGCAGCTATTTAAACCCGTTTTTACTGTATTTTTGATCAAACAAATGCAGCCTTGGTGGACAAGAGACGCTGACCTACGCCAAACCTTTGAACGGTAGTTTATATATATCTAGTTGTTTCTTTTTCCACTAATGGTTCTCCACAGATCTTGAATCCTTGACTTTCATGAAGCACATCTCAGATGTTTCTCAGAATAGTTTTCATCAGGCACAAATGTAATAAAAACAGTTCTCCACTACACGTATGTGAACGGTCGTAAAGACAGTGAGGGAATCACAAAACGCTCTCTGTGTGTTTGACAGTTTAAGCAGGGAGGCCAATTGTGGTCAGATTGACTGAGAAGGGAGCCGAAAGTTTGCGGTGTCTGCGCGGTTTTCGCGAAAAAAAAGGAAAATGACACTCAAAGAGCTGTGACAGTTAGGATTATATTAGAGGTCAACCTTTATTTTGGTTTCGCATGTTTGTTCCTCCGCAAAACCCTGAGGCGAAGTGAAATAATATTTAAGAAGACAAAGGTTGTTCTGTGTCGAGAATAGAGGGCCACCAAATTTCTGTTGACACGGCTTTTTATTAAGTGTGTGGTTGCTGAGGAGAGCAATCCAGGGAACGTTTGGCCTCTCACAAAATCTAAGCCGACCGTTGAGAAACGTTCTGCGCAACAGTGACCGCCATGCTGCGGCACGCACCTTATTTTCTGCTTGTCACTCGTGAAAGAAAACAAGTGCTGACTGGCAGCCACCAGGCGTGGAAAACATGACCCTTAGTTACGGCTTTTACCGAAAGCTGACCCAAGAGTGCAATGTTTTTAAAAGGCAAGAGACTGGTCAACTAAAAGAGAGAAGAAGTGGCGTCCTGGACAGTCATGCACTGCTGGAGTCTCCCGTGATGGAGTCAGCGCTTCTTTTCTTCTAAGAATAGCTGTCGGCTGCTGTGGTGAGTTCAGAGCCTAAGAGACGCGGCTGCAGAGAGATTCAACATGTTGGGTCAGAACCAGGGTCATCCTACACTGATCAAAGGTTACGGCAAAGGAGGAAAGCAGGCAAGCATCTGCACTTAAACACTTGTTGACTTTTAATTATCAAATATATGATTTTTTTTTTCATTATGAGGATAGCAAGATTTCTTTTTTTTTTTAAGAAAAAAAAAAAGTCTCCTATGCTCTCGAAGGCAGCATTTATTTGACCAAAAGTAAAGTAAAAACAGTAATATTATGGTATACTTTTTTTTTTTACAATTTAAAATAGCTGTTTTATATTTAAATATATTTTAAAATGTCATTTATTCCTGTGATGCAAAGCTACATTTTCAGCGTCATTACTGCAGTCTTCAGCACGATTCTTCAGAAATCATTCTAATATGCTAATTTGTTTATTATTATTATAGTGTTGAAAACAGTTGTGCTGCTTAACATTTTTGTAAAAATCAAATTTGATGATAAATTTATGATAAACTACAAGAGATTTGTTAATAACAATAAAATTTTCTTTTAAATAATATTCAAAATCCGGATGACAATACATTCTATGAATTTACGTTCGGTTTATGCATTACCCGACCAATTAATGTTCTGTAATTTAGTATTGTAATTATCTTTTTTCTTTTCTTCATTGTTGTTGTTCTGTAAAAAAGCAAAAACACTAAAATTAATAATCAATAACTGGGTAAAGAGAAGGTACTAACCCTAAACCTACCAATGATCCTAACCCTACCACATGTACACCAAACCATTAATGACGTTTCATAACAAATTTCAGGAGGACCTCGTACGAATGATTAACCAGCTGACGCCTATCTCCACATCACCTAATTACCCTATCAGAACTAAAGCTTCCCTTTTGAATACCTCCAACTTCCTCTCCCTCGTATCTTCGTTTTTTGCTTCCTCCACCACCCCTTACACTACTTAAACTGGGAACCGGTGTCAGGTTTCTGGGCCAGAGGAGAACTGGCCCTCGCTAAGCCAGGTTCCTCCCAACTATTGCTCCTTCAAACTGATTTTGCCATCCTAGCTATTCAGCCATCCCACCCTCCTCCCTGGGTACACAGTAACCAGGCCGGTCTCCGAGCTCTAACCAGCCTCTTAGGTCTCGGGGTCCGCCGGGCTCTCTGCCTGCTCCCCGGACGCCAAACATGCTTACTATTGGTTATTTCATGAGGAAGGGAGAACTCGTGAATTATTATATTAACAAAATATCTTACCTTTTACTTTTTTTCTGGGAGAAAAATCTCAGCAAAAATTTGACTTGTTAGCAAGTACTTTCCAGAGCTGTTTTTCTTTCATTTAGAGAGCGAGAAATAGAAAAACACATAGATTTCATGTGGTGCTGTGAGGTCATTTTAATGTGTACATATTTTTCAGCAACTTTAAAACATTTGTAAGCCTTATCACCTCTTGAATCAGCCCTCCTACTCATCCCATCACCAAAAATGTGTGCAGAAAAGAAAAAAAGAAGAAGAAAAAGTGGGTTTTGAGTAAAAGTAAAACCCAAAACAGCAGCGCTGCATTAAACCTCCTCAGACTCGGACAGACTCCTGTGTGTGAACGCTCCGTCTGGCCCCGAGTAATTCAAGCTTGGAGGGGACACCCATCTAAAAAAATACGACCTGCTATTATTCAGCCTTAAGGAAGGAATAATAAAAAGGGGAAAAGAAAGACAATCCGTCAGCCATCTAAATCAGCTGACATCCCCAGGTCTCCCCGCGCTGTAGGTGGCTGCGTCTGATAACATCAGTGAGAAGTTAAACAAAAGGCATTTTTCCCTCAAACCGGCCATCTTTCAGCTTGACTACTGCTGTAAACATCATTCCAGAACACAACATTATGAGACATCTTACCCTACATTCCTGATCCTCCTTTTTAAAGTCTCAGAGCTTTGCCAAAAGAAGACTCCTAAGAGCTTGGAGAAGCACAGAGGGGGAGAGTTTAAAAAATCTACCACCATCCCGACAACGAGTTTTGCTCGAGAGCTCTCGCTTTCACCTTCGAGTCTGTTATTGACACATCGAGAATTAGAATAAATTCTCTCTAGTGGCTCATGCAGACTGTCTAATGAGCTCGCTGTCATCCGCAGAAGTAATTTCTCCCAGAACAAGGTTTCATACCAGAAGTTTTGGAAATCCATTTGGAAAAGGAATAGTTCCATTGACCTTAATACCTTTCCGAACATTCTCTTTGAGCATTCCTTCACTCCCTTCGGTTCTAATTGATTTCATAAAAGCGGTAATATGTAAAAGCGAGGAGGGGCTCTGTTGATATAACCTTGAATCTAAATGATCCTTGAATCCCCATGTTGTCTGAAAAACTCTTCACTGTCTTTAAACGCCTCATAACTTCCCCATGACACATTTTCTGGATCGCGTCTTCAACTTCCACAGTGAAGTTCGCCTCTTTGTCTCGTGTCCTATGGCAAATTATCAAGCGTAACCCCTGCGTCCAAATCCAACTCCCTTGTGCTGCGTTTAGCACGCTTCGGACACCTAGTAGTTACAGCCGTCTAAGAACATATTCACACACGCGTAGGCCCGTTTAATGTGCTTCAAGACTCATCTTCTTCTTTAAAAGCTCTTTTCTTTATTATACAGTGAAGATTGACTTGCGACAAGCTGAGCAAGACTCTAAATTTGGGTTTTCAAATCTTCAATGCGTACTAATGAACTGTACATAAGTCTGGGTTTCAGTAAATTGATTAATGAGGTATTATGATGTGCATAGAATTAAAGCCTAATACACAGTCTTAGATTTAAGTCTAGTGTCTGCTTGGGATGCAACAATGATTCCTTTTATTGCATTATTCTGCTGATTAATTGTGTCTGGTTGAAACTTACAAAAAATAATAATAAAAAATGAAATGACAACAGTTCTTGAATATTTTTAACAAGAATAATTATCTGACATTTTCCTTTTAAAAATATAGGAATAAATCACGGCTGGGAACACTATTTATCATGGCACTGAATGTGAGTGTGTTTAACATCCCAGTCGCTACTCTCTCTCTCTGTCTGTCTCAGTGTCTATAGATTTCAGTGTTTTGTATCTAAATTGTGCTTATGAAGAGTGTGTGCTTGTAAAGATGAAGGATATGCAACAGCTATCTGGACAGATATACAGGAGCAAAGATTTAAACAAGCAAAAAAAAAAAAGACTCCACGTTATATTGCGAACTTGAATCATCAAACCTAAATTTTTGAAACACAAATTTGAATATTTCAAATACAGTGTTGTTTTTGATGCGTCTATGAATTTGCTCCATTGTTTTCTATTGCTTTAATAATAAAACATACTACAACAAATGAATCAATGTTTCTTTAACTCAGTGTTTTTGTCTTTGTTTTCCAGTACCAATATATCAACATTCTTAAATAGAGATAATTTAAATCAAGAAGCACAATGACTTAAGATATTAAGTCCCATTTTTTGCATCAAA
The DNA here is from genome assembly GCA_032361065.1 of Enteromius trimaculatus. Lineage (NCBI taxonomy): Eukaryota > Metazoa > Chordata > Actinopteri > Cypriniformes > Cyprinidae > Enteromius > Enteromius trimaculatus. The sequence continues at coordinate 6,008,307 of JAUMHP010000065.1, forward strand.
AATACATTTTTATGCTCAAAAACTGAAAATATAACCGTCAAAATTAAAGTACAACATTATTTTGCAGCTTGAAATCTGCTTCTAAACTGCAATCGCCTGAGAAAGTAAATTAGTTGTTTTTAATAGCTGTGTTTCACCCACGCTGCTTTCATGAGCATTTTGAAGCATCGCATCCGAAACAATTGGAAATGCTTAATTTAGAATAAAATGGCCTTAATTCAGAAAAAAAAAAGTTTTTACGCTCACCTGGGTTAATTTGTGACTTTTTTTGAATTTGAAGAATAAATTCCTCCCTGCGCATTAAAAAAGTCATGTGACTTTGAAAGTAACCAGCGGACCGATCTCATTCCATAGCATCTGAAATGTTATGGTCATTCTGAAATCCCTGTGCAAAGTCTGTCATTAAAGTATTTCTGTATAACTGTCTTTCACGACTGTGTTCCCAAACAGCAGGCATCTGAAAGCAATGACTGCATTTACTGTGATTTGTCTTCACAATCTGAGGTGGAGGTAATTTATTATATTTAAAGATTATTACGTTCAGTGGCTTCTCCAACTTTTCTCTGTGATATATGGTGCCAGTATACCAGCAAGTGACGATTTTGTTCTCTTTGACTCATTGGATGGAAATAGTGTTTTTTTGCAAATGTTTTATGCGATATTCCAATTCTTTAGAACTTTGGAGGGAAACCCAGGCTATTGACACATATTGAGTCTTTTGACCCACATATTTAAATATGAAATCACACTGCAACTATCTACAGCAGCAGGTACTGTAACACTGAATTTCTTGCACTGGAATATTGTTTGACACACATCCAAATATACGAACGCCACAAAACAGTCATAACATATATTCATTTTCCATATATAGTCCTCTTTTTTATTATTATTGACAGAGGTCAAATAAATTCATCAAGTCATATTTACAAAGAAAGGCAATAAATATTTTATAATAGTAATAAAATTATTATTTTTTGCATACATTTACTTAATCGTACGAGTGGCTTGATTGTTAGTAACGTCTTACAGACGATGATGAGTATATAGACGAGTGTATACTACAGCTATACCCATATGGAGAGTTGACCTCAACCAACAGTGGATGGAAAAGGGATTTCCTCCGTCACGAACCTTATAGAACCGAGAGCAAACGTTCCAGAACTCAAAGAACATGACTGATTGTCAGGCGGACCGATATCATTGGCTGAGTGACCTAGAAGTAGTCAAAATCCGACACTTGTTGAGTGTCCAGGACATTAAGAGCAATGCATCCTACCTGGTTTTGCATTATGTATTTTGGTAGCTTACAATTATGGTGTTGTATGCATGATCCAAATGTAGAGCATTAGAGCAATTCCCCAAACCTTGTTCCAGTCCCTTCACATCCAGGCTCGTGTCTGTTAGTTCACACGCACACACGCACACACACACAATCACCACAGCTAATGCTGTTATCTGGCTAGTCAAAGCACATCGACCTAAGCTGAATCAAAGAATATCGAAGCGTTCTGCGCATTCGGCCCGAGAGAAGTCCTGCTGTCCGTTCAGACGAGAAAGGCATCACACAGAGAGGCTCTTGAAAATATTGCACTCAAAGCTTCACGTTTACCTACGGAGGCCTGCGAAGGTCACATGATTCTGTTATCACTCTCTCGTTGTGTCTCCATGACAGCCCATTCCAGTGGAAAATATTGGATCCTCGTTGTTGGGGGCAACACAAATGAAAATAAAAGGTTTCCCAGGTGGTGCAGTTTGCTCTCGTCGCTATTCCAGAGTTTAAACGTGTCAAAGCAGGAGACGCTAGTTCCTTACAGGTCATCCTTAGTTAATCCAGTATAAATAAAATAACAGACACCAGTTACGTTTAAAAAAAGACCCACATTCAACAGCTGGGAGAAACTCGACGCCTCTGAAATATAAAAATAAAACATCTTTGAACTTAAGTTTCTTGTCTCTTTTCCGTAGCCATTGTTTATTTGTGTCCTCTTCTTTCTCCTGTTTCGGATTAGAGTAAGGTGTTTGTCAGGTAAGGAGTTTGTCAGTTCGTTTTGGGGTTGGGTTTTAAACGCCGCGCCCTTCGTGTCCGTTTCGTTACTGTCGTGAAACGAAACTCCTCCAGAGGGTCCACTTTTCCTTTGGGGTGGCGCTTCATGAAATGCACTTCCTGTTGTGTTTGCGTGGTCTTGGAGCCTTTTTTGGGTCGACCTTTTCGGTTGAAACCCAAATACCAGCCTTTGTATTTGGCCGAAACCAGCGCTGTGTAGTTGTTCTCCAAATATTCCTCCACGAAGACACACTCTTGGCTACTTCCATTGGGCTGAAGAGAAAAGACAAGATGACGTGTCAGAAAAATGGTCCACTTGTCGAACAACCTCTCAGCTGATGGTCTGATAAAATACAGTTATCTCAAAGTTCATTATTCCATTTTATCTCATTAAAGTCAGCTACTAATAAAAATAAGTGTTTTATGACCCTGCTGTAGTTTATTTTACAATAATGTCAAGCTTCCTTATTATTCCTTTTTATCTCAATATAATAAAATAAATAATAATTATTAAAATAATTTAGAATAAAATATTGGAAAAATATATGACTGCAGAATGGCTGACCGGTCATAATCAACTATTTTAATAACCATAAACGATCAAAGAAAAATTTGAAAACGCCCTCTTATTTCACTGCTCTTGAAAATCCTATTTATTATCATTCCACAATATATTCATCTCAATATAGTTTCAAAGTTTGATTAAAAACTGAACTGCACACATCTAAACTATTGTATGACAAGACGCCTACTCGTCTTGCAAAGCAAAGCATAATGTTTTTTAAAGAATGACCAGCTTTTGCCAACAAGACACAATAATTGGGCCCTTCAACTTAGGGGCAGTTCAAACAAGCCAGTGAAGCACGTAATATCCTATTCATGGTAAATGTAGGGGGTGTTGGTCTTTCCACTAAAATTTGTTTGTGGTATGGCAGTTACAAGGACTTGGAAAAAAGGACAATTTTTAACTTCAAACAGCCAGCCTCAATATTTAGTTTTTGTTTGAATAGATGGTATGAATATATGTTAACTGGTTCCATTATATAGTCATCAGGAGCTGGTTACAGTAGCAGTGGTTTTGGTCCCAACTACAAACTCATACATCAAGTCAACATACACTAAACATTCAATACACAAGTAATCATATTCATAACTGCAATTATGAATAAGCTCATATGTAAATAAAACGTATACAAATGGGAGCTAACAATTTCATATCATAAATTCATATCATAATTTAATGTGGCCCAAACCGTTTTTTTATACCTGTTTGCAAGAAAAGTGAAATCAACAAACTTCACCGACACTGAATCTGATATTTTTAGTTTGATGTGTGATAGTAAACATACCTTTCCAATAATTTTGCCGTTCTTGTTCATGCAGATGTAGTATCCACTTTCTTTCCCTTTAATGCGAATGTGACTCCCGAATGTCTCCGTCTCCACAAGAAGTAAAGCTGCAGGTAAAAATACAACCCAGTTTACTTTGAGTTTGTGAAGACAATATGATGCTCACAGAATGAAATACATTCTGTTGGAAATAAACTCCTAAAACATATATCTCTGTGAAGTTATTAAAAACACACCTGGATGAAATATAATGAAATAAAATAAAATGATTGTTTTATGTATATATATATATATACAATTTTAAGACCATTATGCCAAATATCTGTTTTGTTTTAAGACCATTTAGATATTTCTGTAATTATAATTTACATTATTTCCGACAATTTCCAACAAAAACATGTATAAAAAACATATATATATTACATTATTCAAATATTTGTTTTAACTTGTAAAACATTATTTAAAAACATTTTAGTAGTAGTATTTTTTAATAATTGCCCTGTTTTTATTTTTTTTTACTACTATTTGTTATTTTATGTAGCTGTATTAAAAAAAAACTACTTTTATGTATTCATGCATACTATACTTTTTTATTCAAAGCTACATTTGGCATGAGAACGAAAAAAAAGTGTTAGAGAAAAGTAATGTTTCATCATATACAACCCCTAAAAAATACCCAACTCTCTCTCTCTCTTTCTCTCTTTAACCACCTTTGTTAAGGGTCCCTCTCTTGGGGGGGAAGCAATCTGCCAAACTCCTTGGAGCAGTTCAGATCCCCAGGGATTGGGTTTCCACTTGCCTTTAGTTCGTGCTCACTCAATCAAAAAGTTAGGATGATCCATTTGTTTAACACACTGGGCTATTCAAAGGTGCTCAAAGCAAGGAGGCTTAGAGAGCAACACCAAAACTGTCCCCTTCCAAAACAGCCCGGGGCAACATGAGAGGAACGACTAATCCATGCATGGCACTTGAGATCAAATGAGGGTGGGAAAGGTCCCACTCCTCAGCGGTGCAGACCCCTTTAACAAGAACATGACGTTTTGAAGGAAAATACAGCAGCTATTCCTGCAGTTTAAATGAACTCTGCACCTAAAACCCAAATGCTTAAAGCAGTCAGCCCGCCATCTGTGCATTTCTCACACCAGCTGATTTCTTACTGGTGCAGCTTATTAATATTAAAGCACAGATGTCAAACGGACACGCTGACCTTCAGTATGTGAATGTTTTATTGTCCCAAACTGAAGAAATTTTTGAGATGCTTCTGGGAAGGCGAGTGTTTGCTGATAAATGAGCCATATGTGAGTGCAAGACCTGATCCAGCAGTGCGTTCAAATATAACATGCAGTGTTGTTTTCATGTTGCTTTTGCTTTATTCAAGAAAGCTAGCTGTGTTTAAGTCGATGTGAAAGTTGTTAACCACCCATTTTATTTCTGTAACATGACGCATTACAAAGCGAAACTGGATATTCAGTTTTTACTTTCCTGATGGACGGATCAAGTTGCAAACAGCTATTCGCATTGACTCTAAACGTACACAACTGATCAAAATGTAGGTGTCAGTAAGATTGTTTTTCTCCTATATGCTTAACAAGACTTGATTTGATTCAAAATATAGTAAAGGTAGTTATATTGTGAAACATTATTAAAATTTAAAGGTACTGTTCTCTATTCAAGTTTTACTATATATATATATATATATATATAGATATAGATAACATGCAGACAGACAGACATAATAAACTGCTATATACACAGTATATGTATATGCAAAAAGATAACTATTTAACAATTTTCAAAAAAAAAATTACAGTAAAAAATAAACAGTAAACAGTAAAAACGTGATACCATAATTTAAAAAAATAAATAAATAGTTTTCATGATTACAAGTCACATAATTTTTTTAAATCCTTCTAATATGCCAATTAGACTAGAAATATTTCTTATTGTTATCAATGTTAAAAACAACTTTGTCGAAGATGTGGTACTTCTTTTCAGGATTTGATGAATATAAAGTTCCATAGAAAAGCAGTTATTTGAAACAGAAATCTTTTGTAACATCTTTGCTATCACTGTTGAAGTCTTGCTGACTTCAAACTTCAATGAAAATGTGAATGTGCATAAATGCTCATTCGAAATCTAATGTGTTGACTCAGTCTGACTCTTTAAAAGCAGCTCAGAATTGAGTCATGCTCTGCTCTCCTTATGGTTCTAATGTTCAAACTTATTAATGTTGACAGGACAGCTGAAACACAAGGTTAAAGCTGAGACAGAGGAGTACAGTGTGTGTGTGTGTGTGTGTGTGTCATTGAGTTCACAGGTGCCAGGTGTGAGGGTTTACCTGGATCTGCCTCCTGTCATGCTAACACAGGTATAACCAATGCTGCACTGCTTAACAGACATCAACACACTCCAGCAGTAAACAACACTGCTGCAAACACTCGCTGAATAACAAACAATAGCTCACACTGCTATAAAGTCCAAGACCAAGAGTCCAAGACCAGACTAGTCGAGTCCGAGTCAAGACCGAGTCCAAGGAGGTTTGAGTCCAAGTCAAGAGCGAGTCCAAATAAGAGAGAGAGAAAAAGGATCCTGTTCAAGACCACACACTCAAAAAAATTATTCTGCAACACTGTTCAGTTTATTTAAAAAATAATTTTCTTTTAACACAGTTATGATTGGTTCCCTATTTAAACGACTGCATTGTGTTAAACTGACTTGATACAATTCTGTTTTATTCAACTCAATATTTTCATTTTGAAAGAACATAAATTAGTTTACTTGTGTAAGTGGATTTCCCATTCCCATCATACTCTGCACAGGACTGAACAAGGATAGTAAATCTCGAAATAAAATGTTATTTTAGGCATTTTTTATTAAGATTATAAAATTGGAGTACTTTAATGTAATGTACGTTAATGTTTAATGAACTTTTATGTTTGTATTTATAATACCTATTGCTATGTTAGTGTTTTTGGGGGTTACCATTGTGAAGTGTAGAGCATGGGGTTGGGGACCTGCTAGCATGATTCAAAGTTGTTTTAATAATATTAATAATAACACTTTGGGCATGACATGGATGTATCAAAACCATCTTATGTTATGTATGACAAGTTGGCTAATGCCTAAGTTAAGTATGATTTTTTTTCCAGTGTGGATGGATGTCTTCCTATTAATTTATTTTCTGGTAAAATGTTTTAGTTTGAGTTCAACAAGCAGTAAATGTATCAATTTCATTAAAACTATATTTGATCAAATTGAGTTGACCCAACTCAATTAAATTTCATCGCATTCATTCCTTTTTTTTTTATTAGTTGGGGCTACACATATTTATTGGATGGAAATCTTTCATCCAGTGAATAATTTTTTTGAGTGCATACATAACTACTGATAATGTATGAGATGCGAGAGACAGCATAGTTCCTATTCTATGAAAACCATTTTCCATTATTATTTGTAATGATCAAAAAGCAGGGGTCTCCAAACTAAATCCCGGAGGGCCCACCCTTTGAAATTTGACATTTTTTTTGTATTTGAATTGTATTGAATGTCTAATATGAGCTACTGTATAAAATGGAGCTATTGGACATGTGCACATAAATGCAGCGTCATGATCTCACAGAATTGCGTGAAATAACCACGAACTCTTAATGCATAATTCCATGTTAGTGTCACGTAATCATCGAAAATTGCGTGATGGGCTCACGTAAGAGATTACAATGTAATTCAGTGACAGGCAT
>JAUMHP010000065.1:6040568-6054781 GCA_032361065.1 Enteromius trimaculatus
CCCCCCCCCCCCCAAGCATGCTTGTACCAATTTCATAGAACAAAACTAATTAAAACAGCTCATGGACTGATTATTTTGCTTTCGAAAACACCTACATATATTTAAGGGTTTTATCTATTAGCATTAACAAATTAAAATGGCTTAGTGAAAAAAAAATAAAAAGAACAGATATGACAAAACATAAAATAGCGAAAGCATGATTTTAAAGTTTAAATGAGCTAAACATCTTTTTTTTTTAATCATTTTTAACAAACTAAACCTAACATCTTTTTTAACCAGGAATAATTTTCTGGTCATGCTACTCAAGAGGATTTTTATGGGAGTCTATAGCACTTAAGATAACTGTAAAGTTTAAACGTTGAAGGCCATTGGAATCGCTGCAAGGCAGAATTCTGAGGGCTGCACGGAATACTGGGAACTAGACGGAATCTTCAATCAGACGGAACACTCAGAATGCCATTGAATCTTTAACAATATTTCAGCTGCCATCTTCAAATGAAGAAATTAATGGGATTTACTATTTCGTCCAAGATAAGGTTCAAGTGTTGTTGTTTCTTTCCTTTTTTTTTGTTTTAAATGGCCTCACGAAAATTTTTATAAAATTATAATAAACCAGACCATTAGTTTTCAATTTAAGAATGATGCTCACATAAAACCCATGATCGAATTTTAGCCGAAAAGCAAAAGAAAACACAGGAAATTATATTTTGCGAAAAAAAGCACAAAGCCTATTTTAATGAACATTATTTCATTAATATTACCTTTTTCCCCCACATTATTTTTAATTATTCCTATAACTACAAAATAAACTGATTTCATACCATGTCTATTTTAATTACCAAGATTACCATATGTTTTAATCATCGTAAAATAGAATCCCTAACACAAATCAATCTATGATGTATAAACACTTTTTTTTTCTTTTTGCACATTAGGACAATAATAATAAAAAAAAAAAAAAAAAAAAAACATTTATTAAAACAGGCTTTATTTACTTCATGCAAAATATAATTACTGTAGAATATGGGATAAAATATGACCTGCATAAGTTGATAAGATTTAGTGAGATTCACCCTTAGTTTGCTTTAAACATCATGAATTAGAACAACATCCCATTAAATGTTCTTCTAAGAAACCACTGTAGGCAAAACAACTCCAAAATTAAAACAAAAACCATATATAAAACATGAAGCACGATATGTCATTGCTGAGGTTCCTTCTGCTCTATCCATCTTTAACAGATCGCGTTAAGACGGGAAGAGGCCAGATCGCACAGCTGAAGTGCCGTTACTGGCTCAGCCCAGACTTCTGCTGCACCGGGACGGGAAGGGGAGCGCAGAGCTGCCATTACTTTTTTAGTGATTGTAAAAAGTTCCAAAGGTCTTTGATCACCTGAAAGAAAACAAATGGGGGGAGAGAGAGAGGGGAGGGGGAAAAGGATGAGTTGGTGAAGCTGGAACGGAGTTTCTCTGATGTAGCGACTCATTTGGATGCTTAATAATTAGAGCCGTGTGAGTCAGTTTGGATGAAAAGCTTCACATTAGCGGTGCGTCTGGGGTATAACTACAGCACCGAGTCCAGAGGAAGGGGGTGCAGTCATTGTACATACCAGAGGGTATGACTAGTGCCTCTCTCTGACAAAGACATGTCTCACACCTCTTTGCCTGCTGTGCTCCCAAAGCCGTTTGTGCTTAAAAACACACACACACACACACACAGTTGTACATCTGAGAGGACACCTGCGCTGCGAAGTCTGACACGCTCCAGCCTTGTTCTAGAACAGACTCACAGGGCGCAATGTATCACATAGCTCATAACTCATTACCGACCAAAACAGGAAAACATCTAAACTCTGTTCCGAATCCTAGCGAGCTGCCTTGCTGCATACTTTCGAAAGCAACCTCCAACTGAAACGGGACCTCAGAAGTGATCTGGAACCGTCTTCATAGGCAGCAGCATAAATAGTGCTCCTCGAGTCAAGTCCACAGGAGACTTGACTTAAGAAATATGAGATTCACAAAAGTTGGATACAATAAGTTGAAACCGTTTCAGGTCCTGAATGAAATTTAAGTGTATTTTTTGTTTAAGCTGTTTCTTCTGTATTCCCATGTCTATGAGGGTTGGTTGAGTAATTTATTGACAAGTCAATATTTAACAAATTAAAAATTGGTGTCTATGTGCCTCTGATTCTCATCAGCCAAGCAGAAAAGCAAATGCCGATAATTTAACATAAGGTCAAACACTGCACTATAAAAAATGACTGTGAAAATGGTAAAGTAAAAACCTGTTAAATTGTTAAACTCCTGTAAAATTTACATTGAAAAACTGTAAACTGACATTCCTGGAATTCCCTGCATTGCATTTCAAATTTTGCTTGAATTTGATGTTTTTTTTTCTTTGAAATAACTATATTTCTTTTTTGTTACGTTTATTACACTCAAAACAATTATTCAGTTAATAACTTAGTTATGTAATTATGCATCCTATTTCCACATAGGATTTTGTGTTTTATTTACATGAAAGGAATTTGTTGAATTTATGCAAACTCTTTGCGTTGTGTCAACACAGTTGATTGAAGAAGAATATATGTGAAGTATCGTTTCACTGTTACTTAACCCAGTTATGTTTAGCAAACAAAGCATTTTTTTTGTGTAAGGAGAAAATCACAATTCGTGTGTCACCGCTCCAGTGGTCAGCGCGTGCTTTAGTTGGGCTCTTGACCCTTATTAAGTTAAATGTTGTTTTGGCTGCTGTACTTAAGTCACAACAGCCAGACAAACCAAGAGCAAATCTCATCAGGTGATGGTGATTATGTTGAGTCACTGAACGTATTTAAAGTATATTATCTGCTATTTATGTCTTTTATTGACAATGACAGGCTTGTGGTTACACATCCAGTGTTATTCTCACTGTTTTTAGTGTTCGAGCTCATGCTGAACGTAGGCGTTTGCCTACTTTATTGCAGATGAAATGGCACACTAGCACAATGCAGCACATGCAAGTGACGCAGCAACTACAGATTTCAGCATCCATCAATGTTGACCACGTTACATTAAATGTCTGTGACATTTTAGTTATTCCATAAAAAAATATTACTTAAATATGCAGCTGAAAACTATAAGTGGTTCTCGATGAAAAAAGTACAATAATACACTCATGCACAAATCCAATATAAAGAATTTAATGGGAAAAAAAAATGTACTGCAGTCAAAATATCGTAAACTATTTACGAAATGGCATGCAAATTGATTTGTTATGCAATTATATGGATTGAAGCACGAAACACTCGTGATCATCGTCATGTGGTGAATGTGGCCAATCATGAGAAGCTGTGACGTCATCAGCCGGCTGTTCTCAAACGCTCTCGCGTTACTTTGATGCCACACGTGAACGTCACGTGGCGTCGGTGCCGTTTAAGTCGGACAAAATTTCTAACCGGCACGCACTACTTCAAGTCAGCCGCCGATCGGTCTGCGCAGCGCCACATGAAGTCGAACGCACCTTTTGTTTTTGGCTTATTCATGTCACAATGCATGATGGGAGCTATTGATGAGTTTTAATTGGTGGCTCTCAAAATGCACTCCAGCATTTGATGGTCACCATTCTTGAGATGCATACACTGACACTTGTGTGTGCCTTTACAGAAAGATTTGTTTTTTCTCTGGATCAGAAGATTCTAAAAGAAATCCTTACAAAATGTGTGGAAAATACACAATGTTCAGCTTTAATCACAAAGCTTCCACTGTCAAAAATACAGTACAATTAATGGACTATAAGCTCAGATCAGAGATTCTGGCAAAACAAAACATAAAACAAGCATGATCATCATAACCTGATGAGTTTTGCTCTTGGTTTGTCTGGCTGCTATAACTCAATTACAGCAACCAAAACAACATTTAATTCTATTAATAAAAGGTTCAAGAGCCCAACTAAAGCACGCGCTGACCACTGGAACGGTGACACACAAATTGTGATTTTCTCCTTACACACAAAAAAAACGCTAAACGTAACTGGGTTAAGTAACAGTGAAGCGATAATTTCACATATTATCGCTTTATCTGCATTCAGCAAACATGATATTTTAAATATCGTATATCTTCAATCTATCCAGTAAACATTTAATGTCACAAACCCCACAACCCAATCCAGCTGTTAAATTTATAACTTCTTGATTTGTGTAAAATACTAAAGTATAATAGAATCAAGAAATTGCTATGTAAAGCATAAATCTGTCTATTAAAAAAAAGAAACTGTTATGAATGTGTAATTTTATACCTTTAAATTAAAGGTGCAGTATGTAGGATTGACAGCTAGTGGTTAAAATGGGTACTGCAAAAACATTCTGCCCTGGAACATGCATTTCAGAGTAGAATTACTGGCTATAGCATCACTTTTGGAATAAACTTTGGATAAAAGCGTCTGCCAAATGAATAAATATATATTTAATGCTTAAGTGAATAAAAATAAGATCTCAATGAAAAAATATTAGGATACAATGAGACCTGGATGTGTTTTTGTAGGATCCACCCCATTGGTACCACTAACACACACAGACATTTGGACTCTCTCATGTGTAATTCATCCTGACAAAAGAGGAGCTACACCAGACTTGATAGTGGGCTTTAGTTAAAAGAAAGATTTTTCTCTTTTGACCCAAACGTGGCCATTTGTGAGGGCAGCTTTAGACTACCGCAATATTTCAGGTCAACACCCAGCCTGACACACACAAATGTAAAAAAAAAAAGCTCTAGACTAAAAGAGACAACGAGAGAGGAATGAGTGAAGGAGGGATTTAAATCACAGCTAAAGATGTCAGGCATGACAGCTCCCTCCTGTTCTTTTAAACGCCAAGAGGTCAGTCAGTACATATTTCATTTGCTGATAAAAAAAAGAGAGCGGCATGAACATTTTAGTATGCCACCCCCAACCGACCCACTAAGACAGAAGATGCTAAGACCTAAAATACACTCAACCTGAATGTAGATGCGATTATTACACTTGTGTTTTAACTAGTGACATAAATAAGAACATCTATAGTGGCACAAATATAATTCAAGATAAAAGATATCGCCATCTTTACATTATACATGCCAGGCCAGTATTTGGCAATATATATGCATGCTTGCGCAGAACTATAGACAAAACACATAATATAAAAAGGATAGGTCCAGTCCTTGATTCTGATTGGTTCAGCAGTGTTCAAAACTGTTGTAAAATACAAACATAAACCGTTTTTTACATTTGTGTTGCTCGACAACAACTTTGTTGCAACCACAACGGTTTCAGAGGAACTACGTTGTCTGGCGAAAGAATAATGTTTTTATTTATATCATTCCACTTTAGTTTTTTGGGAGTTTTTTTGTATTCGTCAACCTTTTCTATCAAACTGTTTTGTACGCATGTGGAAACACAGAAAATTAAACCTGATCTGAACTTTTTTTATGATGGCTAAAGGTTTCGGAGGCAGTGTGCGAACGCGATTGACACATGAGGTTGTATTTATTTTTTATGTGTTAAAAATTTTGACTCTGAACCTAAAACGATAAAAAAAATAAAAACTTTATTACTTGAAATAAGTAAAATAAAACAAAATACAAAAATAAGTTTTAGTTTATTATGTTATTTTATGTTTTATCTGATGTACTTGAATAAATAAAATTAAAATGATAAAAATATGTATTGGCAATTTAAACCAATAAAAATAAAAGGATAAAGACAACTTTATTACTATATCTAAAATTAAAATGAAAGCAAAAAGCATAAATTAAATTAAAATAATATTAATTTAATTCATATTAAGTCATATTAAATAATTACTGAAATAAAATAAAAATAAAACAATTTTATTTTAGCTATTTGCCAAGTTACCATTTCCTTTTTACATGTAGTTTACATAACTAACAGTACTCAAATAACTGAAATTAATATTTAAAAACATTATGCAAACACACACACACACACACACAAAAGCATAAAAATGAAAAGTAATTCAAAATACTGATTAAAAACTATATTAGTATCTCAATGACACCAAAGTAACACAGCCTTGAGGTTTGTTACTTTCCAGTAATGCAAGAACGCATGTAACTATGTTGAACTAGAAATAGTACAGTTTCCCTTTCACATAATAGAGTACATTTCAAGCCTGATGCTTTTGTATCTCTTCACCAGCTGAGGAATGTCTCATCTTCTGAGCTGAAGCGTCTTAATCTTTTAAGTGGACATTTCTTACATAAAAGACCTCTTAGAAGTGTTGATAAATTTTGTCAGGGCCATACATGCTTTTTAAGCAATGTGCGAACACTAGAAATACTCCAGCCAGAGGGTGACAGTGCTTTATGAAAGCAGCGATACTCACTTGTTTATCGGAGATCCTGAAACAGCTTCTAGCGTAGTTCTCAAACTTCTGTTCCGTCTTTGGAAGTGGCCTCCCCTGTTTCAGAGAAACATATTTTTGTAGAAATGAAATGGCCCTTTTTCATCACTTGTGTCTCTCTGCTAAGTGTTGAGATCATCCTGACTCGACGCCAGAGCGCTGCTGCCGTGATGAACAGGGTGAGTCGTTGGGTGTTGGACGCACTTCAGTGAACTCACATTTTTTGTGGCCTTTACAGTAATTCCCGTTCCCCTTATCTACAGCAGACCGAATGAAATCACACGGACACAAATCATCATATCTGCTCAACACAATCCCTCCGTTTGTCTCCTTCCAGTTTTAAACTAGATATTACGGCATAACATACTACTCATCCCACTCTCCCATTTCTGGCATTGAAGAAGCGTACAGCTAGCTTAGAGATGTCTTTAAGGTTTTCTCAACCTGCTGTTAATTGCCACAGACAATAATTGACTGGTCCCTCAATGTGCACTCACATATTTATTTGATTAAAAAACACTGAAAAAATATATTTTGTGAAATATTACTGCAATTTCTAATATTGGTTTCCTATCTTAATACACTAAAATTTGAGCTGAATTTTCAGCAACGATTACTATGATCCTAATGATCCTTCAGAAATCAGTTTGAACTTATGGCAAAATTTTCTTTGATTGTTTGATTAATAAAAAATTTACACAATCAATTTAACACATTCCTGCTGAATAAAATTATTAATTAATTAATTTATTTTAAAGAAAAACATTGTTTATTTTATTTTCTTTAATCAAAGAAACCTGAAAAGTATCACAGGTCCCAAAAATATTAAGCAGCACAACTGTTTCCAACATGAATAATTAATCAGCATATTAGAATGATTTGTAAAAGATCGTGTGACACTGAAGACTGAAGTACTGATACTGAAAATTCTGCTTTTCTTAACAGAAATAAATTATATTTTAATGTATATTTCAATTCTGAAAATTATTCACAAAATAATCACAAAATTATTTTTTGTTGTTGTTATATTTCTTATCAAATTCAGATACAACCTTGAAGGGTATTAGAAAAATTTTGCTGATCCTAAACTTTTAAATTGAAGTTTTTCAAACAAATGCTTTTTTTCCCCTCGATCTTTCTTCTCATAAAGAAATTCTGAAAAAAATTAATTTTCATAATTAATAGTCATAGTCACAAAAAGATTTAACAGCAAAACTGTTTCAACATTTTAATATATATTCAGATATATTTTTATATATATTTTAGTAATTTCGCAATATTATTACAGCCTTAAGACATCTTTAAAAATAAGATTTCTTTCAAACCCCAAACTATTACACAATAACGGAGGTGCTGTTGACTAGACAAGGTAGTTTTGCATATATTTATTATAGACTGTAGCGTATACCTTGTGTAGTTTGGATAAACTGAACAATGAACGACAGAATATCACACATGCAGTAAATACACTACATTTATAGGATCAGTCCTGGCTTCAAAAACATTGCAATGTAATGAGAGTCTCTCAAAGATCAGGAGGCTCTTATGGATCTGAGGATGTGAGCATGAAGAGGTTTAGTGGTCAGGGGTGCATTTGGGAACTGATTGAGGAAGTGAGCAGGTGGACTCAGAAAGACTGGATAATCCTGACATGATGATGTCATATAGCTGGTCATTCCCCCTCCGGCCTTTAACTCAGACACTTCATTAACATTTGACCACCTCATCATTTGCTAAGTCGGCGTACTTATTGCTGTTAACACACAGCATGTGTGTGTGTTTGTTTGTCTGCATGTATGTCAGGGCGAAAGCATGTTTGTGATTACAGAAAAGAAATGCATTCACGTGTAGCAGAGAGACAAATATCAACGTGGAAAGGAATATGTACCTCTTTAGCTGCTGTTGAAAGTTTGCTTTTGACCTCGCTCAGGTTGGGAGCGCTGGGAGACTTCCCAGAAGGCCCTGCTTCAGACTTGTCTTTTACTTTCTGTGGTGTCTGAAATAAGAAAAACGTAATTATTTGAAGCTAGGAAAGTTAACTTTTATTTCTATAAAAGCGCTTTATATGAGTTGTTTAACAGCAGCTTCACAATAATGAGGAATCATCAGAAATATTCAGTACATAAAGATATTCATACAGTTGCCAGTTGAGTTTTTATCTAAAAGCATCAGATTTCACACATCATGCTAGACAAAAACAAAAGGCCATGTACAAACTAAAGTCTTTATTCTCATTCATAACACACACCAGCAGTCTCCTTGACCCATTTCACCTTAATAACCACAGACCTCTGCACTAATGACAGCACCCTTTGACAAATTTGGAAGGAGTTCAAATGATCCTTTTATTGCTTCCATGCAGAAGAAGACAAGCCCGAAGCTCTTAGATGCGGCGGAGGGACGGGATGTTATGCCAAGAGGAATAAATGACTTGTTTTTCAGTGACAAGACTAACATTTCCAAACGCGCTCATGTTATACAGAGATCAATAACTTAATATTAATCAGCACCATTAAAATGATTACACACTGTGGCCACAAAAACACTTTTAAACTATATAAATGTTCATTAATACGATAAACAAGAATAAACAACAACCCTTCTGGGTTTTAAACATAATTTCACTTTCATTTTTACAATTTACTGACTCTTTTGTAAGATCAAGATGGTTTCAGAGCCCCATGACATCAAATTTAATGAGTGAGTACAAATTCAATTGAGCCTTACATATAACTAAGTGAATATTTAATTGCTACAGTGCTTATTTCTCAGTAAACATATAGGAAAAAACATGCCATTTTTATCCTTTCCCTCACAGAAACCAAATATTGGATGCACTCTTCCACATTACACTGCACTGAAAAAAAATTGCATTGCATCTAAAATGTCCATTCATTTAAATTTAAACCAACTTTATATGAAGCTTATTTGTAATCATACCTGTATATCTGTATCTGTTATAGTACCAACAGACTGAATGTTTTAATGCACAATAACCTGGTTTATACTATATATATATATATATATATATATTCTCTCATACATTTTTCCATATTTCCATATTCAATTAAAGTGTTAGCTCACCCCAAAATAAAAAGTCTGTCATTATTTACTCAACCTCATGTCGTTCCAAACCAGAAAAAGCTTTGTTTGTCTTTGGAACACAAATTAAGATATTTCTGATGGAATATGAAAGCTTTTTTAATCCTCTGTAGACAGCAACAGCAATGTTTTGAGCTTATTAAATATGCATATTTAAATAAAATCAACTCTATGCAATATAAACTAAAGCATGATTTTTGCCTTTTTCTTACCAGTTTTATTTATTTATGACTGGCAAATACGCATCATATTTACATTAGTCTGTTAACGCAGTCCAAATGGATGAACATTTGATATGCAATTTAAATAAATAAATCTAAATTTAAGCTGGTAATGAGTGTCCCCGTTTTGTTTTTGTTTTTATTTAGGTTTTGGACACTGTTGGTGTTTGAAGTCAGTGTATCTCAAGTACATGCAGTGTGGATGGATTTCATTACTGTCATTTATTACCTGCTTCATTATTTGGGTTCATTGCATTATTTTAGTTTAAGGATAATAGAATGCATTAGTGTCACAATATGTTTTGAAAATATGTTGGTTTTTTTCATCACTGCACGTACAAGGCTGACCACAGAGCTGGTTTAGATCGATTCGGAAGGTATACTAAGCACCTTTTGCAGAGCACCGAGCAGCCCATTCTATACCGGAAAAGACGATGTTTGGAACTGTCTGGTCATGTCTGACAATGTCTGAGCTCTTTATTCATTTACATTAAGTGTGATCATTTCCATTGCATTACCTTATCTTTGATTTTATGTTTTATTCTTGGTTGCATTGCATTATGAGTCTATTATCTTTAATAATGATGATAATGATTAAGTTTAGTTATAGACATATGAGTGTTATATTTTATTGCATGTTTGCACATGTTTATTTTGGTGCACAGGAAGAGAAGGAGTGTGTGTGCGTTTCAAATACAGGAAGCAGTTTGGGTATAAAGAGCAGCTTCACTCGGCTGGGGTAGGGGCAAAAAGAGGGAAAAAGGGACAGGAAGGCCAAAGTCAAAATCAGTCTTCAGTATTGTATCGACTACAATACAATCCTTCAATAAATCATTGCTATTAGATTTTGAGTCAATTATCCTTATTCCCAAGAAAATTCCACGAAGGCAGATGCTGTAGCAGATGCTAGTAGTGTCAGTGACCGCTTGTGATCATGTTTAGGAGGGCAGGTCTCTGATTTCGTGACTACATCGGATGGTAATTTTCCTTCAAAGCCAGGAAAGTTTACCAGGTGTAAACGGTGTCTGTGTTGGTGCTTTGAAAGTAAAATGTTTATGTGCTCTCTGATACTCTGTCATAGTACAGAAGGTCTGAAAGACTGTAAAGGCAAATATCTGTATTATTACAGCTTCACTAAAGAATCTGGTGTCCACCCTCTAAAAGAGCCGGTCTGTGTGCACTCATGGGGCACAGGTGTGTGTCCAGCTTTCGGCAGAGAGATACTATCCCACTGCAGACTTACATAAGCTCACTCTTTCACACATAGACACACACAATGGCCTGTCCATGCATGCCACCCAGCCAGGAATCTGCACTGATTGTAGGGTTACACTGATGGACAGAGCCCTCTTTTACACAGCAAGTAAAAAAAAGATGTAAAGCATAAGGTCTGGCATATGTGAATATGTGAATGCTTCAAATGACCTCAGTGCCCTTTAAAGTGAACCCGACTGAGACCATCTCGACAGGTGGCATGATTATTACATATCTACTAGCTATTCTTTTGTAAAAAGGTATTAAATGAAGATACTACATATCCATTTTGATATATTTTAATATATATTAATACTTTTTATGGCCTCATTAAGAAATGGAAGCTAAATTAGCTGAATTTACTGTGATTGGTAACTAAAAAAAAATAAACAATTAAAAAATAAATAAATAAAAGCATCTTCCTTCATTGAAAAAATAAATAAATAAAAATTGAGCTGAAATATAGCCCTAAAATAAATATTTTAGATGAGCAACTTAAACTTGAAAATTAGAGTGAAAATTAGTTTACTAAATTAATAAATTTTAAAAAACTAGAGCTAAATATACATACATTTCTACATTATATAATTATGAAAACATCAACAAAAATGGACAATTATTAACAAGTATATATACAAATACTTCAGTAAATCACTCTAAAATAACATTACACACCCAAACACATTTTAAACATTCTGCATTTCAAAAATAATGCAAGTTCATGTTACCTAGTCATAGTAATAATATTTTTTTTTAAAATAGTCTAAATGTAAAGTTTGTGAAAATAAACTAAAATAAGACCCAAGTCCACTGGGGTAAAAACCAAAAAGTTCTTTCTAAAACGTGAAAACAGCACAAAACCAAAGCATCTTTAGACATCTTTAGCTTCGAGGCGAACAGCTAAACATCCCTCAAGAATCCTCCAGAACTTTTGGTCTTGCTAGATGAAAGACAGTGAATGAGGGACATAAAGTAAGGGACAACGTCTTCTAGTCTTTCTTTGTAAGAACAAAATAAATAATCCCGTTCCTCTGTAGCGATTGACGAGCATGTGATAGATCAAAAGGTATCAGATTAAAGGACAAATGCACTCACAACACAAACACACACACACACACACACAGGACTGGCAGAAGGCCAGAGAGGCCCGGTGTGGTGCAGTCATTATATAGCAGGGCGGTTTTATGTGTTGGAAAAGGACAGCTGTAGAGTCAAGACAGCTGACAGGCAGAGGAGCGCAGTGAGCTTTTTAATCTACGCCAGACACTGATTACAGATGCCAGGGGACGGCACTTAATCATTAGCACGCTAGCATTTGATGTAATCAGCTGTCCTCAATACACACAAACACAAACGCCACTCCACTGAGCCATGATCGAGCTTGTAACTTCAAAACTTTACTGACCTTTAACAACCAGTGACATTTCGAATGATCTTGCACATTGTTCGCAGCTCTATTACACTAACACGGTTTTTTTTACGTGTCCATTCAGCCGTCATCTTAAGACTCTTCTCGGCATCCACTCTTAAATACTCATGCTCTGGCAGATTTCTGACTAAGTGCAAAACAACTCAGTTAACAGCCACTTAATAGCTCATTCTGATTGAAATAGAATGATTATAATTTAAAGGAATGAACAGATAAAATGCATACATAGAAGTTTGGAATCATTACAGTTTTTATAATTGTCTTTTTTTTTCACCAAGGCTGCATTTATTTGATAAAAAACATTAAAAATGGAAATACTGTAAAATATTATTACAATTTGAATTAACTGCTTTCTATTTGAACTTATTTTAAAAAGCAATTTATTCCTGTGATGCAGAGCTGAATTTTCAGCATCATTTCTCCAGTTTTCATTGTCACATTATCCTTTAGAAATCATAATATACTGCTTTTCTGCTCAAGAAACATTTTTTATTGTTATCAATGTTAAAATGGTGTTATATAATTTTATGAAAACCATGATACCTTTTTTTAAAGGATTTTTGGATCAATATAAAATTCAATAAAAAAGTTTATTCGAAACTGAAATCTTTTGTAACATTTTAAATGTGTTTATTGTCACTTTTAATCAATTTAATGCATCCTTGCTAAATAAAAGTAGACAAAAAGTACTTAATCCAATATTTTAAACTTTAACAAATGGACTAATAAACTTTTTAAATTTAAACAACATCTGTCCATAGACCACAATTCTCTTTTGTACACAACGGTCAGGTGAATTTGAAATTAGATAAAGCAGATAACAAATATAACTGCCAGAAATTAGCCAATCACAATAAAGATTGACATTTTGAGGAAGCCTTTACCTTAAAGAGTTTTTCCACCACAAAATAAAAAAATGTGTCATTAGTCACTCACCCCCATGTCATTCCATAGCCTTAAAAGCTTTGTTCGTTTTCTGAACACAATTTGAGATATTTTGGATGAAAACCAGGAGGCTTGTGACTGTCCTATTGACTGCCAAGTATTGAACACTGTCAAGTTTAAAAGTAAGGACGCACATATCATACGCTCTTCTGTGTCAGTCAAGACACGCTTTAATTTGAACGCTAAAAGTGCATTTGCACATCTCAGAAGAGTGTATGTTATGTGTGTCCAGTAGATGCTCTCCAATATGGCACCTATGGTGATGTTAAGGTACCAAATTGTTGAACTAATTTGTAATCTTTTGTTTTATTTACATACAAAAGGTGTTTTCGTCTCTTCATAACGTTACGGGTGAATAACTAATGGCCAATGGACTATTCTGATGATGTCTTTCATAATTTTATTACTTGGCAGTCAATGGAACAGTCACAAGCCTTCCGTACAGTGGGTACGGAAAGTATTCAGACCCCCTTAAATGTTTTACTCTTTGTTGTATTATATACCCCATATTAACAGAAAAACACAGAATTGTTGACATTTTTGCAGAAAAATTGAAATATCACATGGTCTTAAGTATTCAGACCCTTTGCTCAGTATTTAGTAGAAACATCCTTTTGATCTAATACAGCCATGAGTCTTTTTGGGAAAGATACAAGAAGTTTTTCACACCTGGATTTGTGGATCCTCTGCCATTCCTCCTTACAGATCCTCTTCAGTTCTGTCAGGTTTGATGGTAAACGTTGGTGGACAGACATTTTTGGGTCTCTCCAGAGATGTTCAATTGGGTTTAAGTCAGGGCTCTGGCTGGGCCATTCAAGAACAGTCACTGAGATGTTGTGAAGCCACTTCTTTATTATTTTAGCTGTGAGCTTAGGGTCATTGTCTT